>CAUYQU010011072.1:0-44867 GCA_963574635.1 Cheracebus regulus
TAGCTGGCCATCAAAAAGCTTATTCACCACAATCAAGTCAGCTTCATACCTGGGATACAAGGCTGGTTCAATGCACACAAATCAACAAACATAATCGTTCACATAAACAGAACCAATGACAAAACCACATGGTAATCTTGGTAGATGCAGAAAAGGGCTTTGATAAAATTCAACACCCCTTCATGCTAAAAACTCTCAATAAACTAGGTATTGATGAAATGTATCTCAAAATAGAGCTATTTATGACAACCCACAGCCAATAGTGTACTGAATGGGAAAAGCTGGAAGCACTCCCTTTGAAAACTGGCACAAGACAAGAATGCCCTCTCTCACCACTCTTATTTAACATGGTATTGAAAGTTCTGGCCAGGGCAATCAGGCAAGAGAAAGAAATAAAGGTATTCAAATAGGAAGAGAGGAAGTCAAATTGTCTCTCTCTGCAGATGACGTGATTGTATATTTAGAAAACCCCATCATCTCAGCCCCAAATCTTCTTAAGCTGATAAGCAACTTCAGCAAATCTCAGCATACAAAATCCATTTGCAAAAATGACAAGCAGTCCTATACACCAATAATAGATAAACAGAGCCAAATCATATGTGAGCTTACATTCACAATTACTACAAAGATAATAAAATACCTAGGAATACAACTAACAAGGGATGTGAAGGACCACTTCAAGGAGAACTACAAACCACTGCTCAAGGAAATAATAGAGGACACAAACAAATGGAAAAAACATTCCATGCTTATGGATAGAAAAAATCAAAATTGTGAAAATGGCAATACTGCCCAACATAATTTATAAATTCAGTGTTATACCCATCAAGCTACCATTGACTTTCTTCACAGAATTAGAAAACAAACTACTTTAAATTTCATATGGAACCAAAAAAGAGCCCGTATAGGCAAGAATCCTAAGCAAAAAGAACAAAGCTGGAGGCATTGTGCTACCTGACTTCAAACTATACTACAAGGCTACAACCCTATCAAAAAAGTTGGCAAAGGATATGAACAGACAGTTCTCAAAAGAAAACATTTATGCGGCCAACAAACATATGAAAAGAAGCCCATCATCACTGGTCATTAGAGAAATGCAAATCAAAACCACAATGAGATACTATCTCATGTCAGTTGGAATGATGATCATTAAAAAGTCAAAAAAACAACAGATGCTGGAGAGGATGTGGAGAAATAGGAATGCTTTTACACTTTGGTGGGAGTGTAAATTAACTCAACCATTGTGGAAGACAGTTTGGTGATTCCTCAAGGATCTAGAAATAGAAATACTGCCTGACCCAGCAATCCCATTACTGGGTATATACCCAAAGAATTATAACTCATTCTGCTATAAAGACATGTGCACACGTATGTTTATTACAGCACTGTTCACAATAGCAAAGACTTGGAACCAACCCAAATGCTCATTAGTGATAGATTGGATAAAGAAAATTTGGCATGTTTATACCATGGACTACTATGCAGCCATAAAAAAGGATGAGTTCATGTCCTTTGCAGGGACATGGATGAAGCTGGAAACCATCATTCTCAGCAAACTAACACAGGAACAGAAAACCTAATATCACATGTTCTCACTCCTAAGTGGGTGTTGAACAATGAGAATACATGGATACAGGGAGAGGAACATCACACACCAGGGTCTGTCAGTGGGTAGGGGTGCTATGGAAGGGATAGCATTAGGAGAAATACCTAATGTAGATGGCAGGTTGATGGGTACAGCAAACCACCATGGCAGGTATATACTTACGTAACAAACCTGCACGTTCTGTACATGTACCCCAGAACTTAAAGTATATATTAAAAAAAAAAAGAGTAGAGAGTCATGACCTGGAGCCTCCAGATAATCTGTTTTAGAAAAGAAACAATGGTTTTCAAACAAGTAATTGTTTCAATAGGAGACTCTTGCCTTTTTATTAGGTTTGTCTATTACTGAGGTATTGTTTCATGAGTCTCCATTTTGCCACTTTAAGATCTCCTGGATCGAAGATTTGCTCCCCAGTTAGTGTAAGAAAGTTAACGTACTGCTAAGTGCTGTGTATGGTGATAGAAGTCTATTAATAATACATGTGTGGAGTTTGGCCGGCAAAGTCATCTGCTGAAGAGCAAAGAGCTTTGCACTTCAGAGTAGCTTTCCATAATCAATAGTCCCACTTCATCCAATAAAAAATTACTAGAGCATAAAATGTATAAAGCTTGATCAGTTCCCTTTATTTTGGTCTTCTGTTCAGCAAAAAATGACAAGTTAATTCTTTTCTAAATGCATTGACGGCTTTAAAAGGACCACAGACATTGTCATAAATTAGTCATGCTGCAGTACACTGATTTTTAATACACACGTGCATTTAATCTGAATACCTTGCACTAGGGTTTCAATTTCAAGAATGTTTGCAAATCTATATATGCTCAGTCAAAATATGACCATTAACTAATGCAATTATTCTTTCAATCTGTCATCATTAAATCACTTAAAATTCTATTTTGTGTTGTTCTGCTTTAAATCTAAGCCTTTAGAAGAATGAGAAAAGAAACAGACATTTTTAAGCAATTCCAAGCCTTTAAGACAATGATAAAGCTGAGATTTCAAAGGACAGAGGTTGCTGTAAAGCTGTGATGGTGCTGGTTGTATTTTAAGAATAGTTACTTAAATGTGCCTACTTTTCTAATTTTGGCTTTGCTAATTTAGGACGCCCCTATCTATTGCTTCACAGCAATAAATTCCTTCTTCCTTTTGTCCCCCTTTCCTCCCTCAATTTAGGGAATATTTTAATTATGGGATTCCTTAGGTGGGACAATATCACTCTCAGGAATTTAAGCTAGCTACTTGAGCTGTTTAATTCAGTGGCCTAGACTCAGCTTTCCTAATCCAAAGTCTGTATCCTGTATCTCTTTATGAGGACGTGTATTTCCAGTTACAGAAGATTCTTTTTTATTAATTTTGATTTGTCATTTTAGGCTGCATCTACCTCTTGAGAATGATAACATATTAAATCTTATCTGTTTCTACTTATGTAGATACACTCATGAACCATTTCCTGAATAGACTTAAATTATAGACTAAATACAGAGAAATTGGACAATGAGAATAAGACATGGGGAAAAAAGTTCAGAAGACCGATGCTAGGAGGTCAATGAAGAAAAATGAATTTTCACAGTTATAATACATGGTTCCCTTAATATTTGGGACTTTGTTCTCTTTCCTGAGCTGTCTTACCTAAGAATTCAGTGCCAGGTAATTTGCTGCTAATACGTGGATCAAAAACAAATTTGGAATCATCCATCACTCCTCTCTCTCTCATTCCAGGTCTAATCCATTAGAAGGTTGTCCCCACCTTCAGAATATATCCTGAATCTGATCTCTTTGCACTGCATTCATTATGACTGCAGCAGCAGAAGCCACCATCCTTTCCCCTAGACTGGCAAAGACCTCCAAATGTATCATTTCTTCCACCTCCCTGGCTCCCACAGCCTATTCTTCTTTCAGTAGCTAAGTGATCCTTAAAAAATTTAAATCACATCATCATGTTACCATTCTTGCCAAAATCATCCAACGATTTTCCAGCATATTTGGAATAACACTCACAATCCCTCACAATCTATCCTCTGGCTCAGTGATCACCAAGCTTTTTGATACCAGGGACCAGTTTTGTGGAAGATAATTTTTCCATGGATGGGGCAGGGGGATGGTTTCAGTATGATTCAAGTGCATTACATTTATTTATTTTGCACATTATTTCTATTATTATCAAATTATATAATGAAATAATTACACAACTTACCATAATGTAGAATCAGTGGGAGCCCTGGGCTTATTTTCCTGCAACTAAACAGTCCCATTTTGGGGAGGCGATGGGAAACAGTGATGGATCATCAGGCACTAGATTCTCATAAGGAGCACATAGCCTAGATCCCTCTCTTGTGCAGTTCGCAATAGGGTTCACACTCCTATTAGAATCTAATGCTACTGTTGATCTAATAGGAGGAGGAGCTCAGGTGAGAGTGTGAGTGATGGGGAGCAGCTGTAAAAACAGATGAAGCTTCACTTGCTCACCTGCTGCTCTCCTCCTGCTGTGAGGCCTGGTTCCTAACAGGCCACTGACCAGTACTGATCTGTGGCTCAGGTGTTAGGGACCCCTGGTCTGGCCTACAAGGTTCTTCATAGCGTGGCTCTTGACTACTCTTTATGGTCCTATCTCTGCTATTCTCTCCTTGCCCTGCCTGCCTTAACCACACTGACTTCTACGCTGTTTCTAGAAAGTGCTGAGCACTCTGCCTCCTTTGGACCAGCTGCTCTTTTCTCTGCCTAGAACACCACTTGTCCACGTATCCTTATTCTCACTCCCTCATTTTATTCAGGATTCTGAGGATTTCCCTCATCATGGCATAGAAATATCTCTCCTCGTCCATCTCTCTCTCCCCATCCAGTAACTGGAGCCGTGCCATGTATTGATGCATTTATGTCTGTCTATCCCACCAGAAGGTAATCTTCCCAAGGTTAGGGGCTTTCTCTCTCTTACTGCTGTGTCTCTGTTGTCCTTGGTGCTTAGCTGTGACTTAACAATTACTTGTCAAAAGAACGGCTAAGTGAATGCATGGATGAGTAAGTGATTCACTTACTGTTTGGACAGGCCTATTTCTTTTTCTAGTCAAGTCTGCTTCTTAGCACTTTTCAAGCGTCAGTCTACCATACATATCATCATCTTAACTAATATGTTCTTGTAGGAGTTGTTCTTCCTGTGCATCTAGTATTTGAATTATTAGCATTCCCTTTCTTTCTCAGAGATTTGGGGTTCAAAGTGGCTGACAGTGTGCTTGCTCACTAAAAGTAGGGACATCAGAGTTGTTTTTACATAAATGGAGGGCAGTTTTACCTAACATTAAGAAGGACCAGGAAGCAATGTGCAGAATTTGATTTTCGGGCCTTGAGAAAACATTCTCCTTCAAAAAGTTGTCTCTGCACCTTATAGTGGAATTTGAATTTACACAATTAAAGATTCCTTTACTTATGTTTTATTTCTCTTTTAACTTGCAGTTACAGTCATGCACTCCATAACATTTCTGTCAATAGTGGAGCATTGACTGCATATACAGTGGTCCCATAAGAATATAATACTTTTTTTTTAGTGTACCTTGTTTATGTTTATACATGTTTAAATACACAAATACTTGCCATTGTGTTATAGTTTCCCACAATATTTAGTAAGTTGACATGCTGTACAGGTTTGTAGCCTAGGAGCAATAGGCTATACCATATAGCCTACGTGTGTGGTAAGCTACACCATCTAGGTTTGTGTAAGTGCACTCTGTGATGTTTGCAAAAGGATGAAATTACCCAATGACACATTTCTTATAATATATCTGTCATCTAGTGAGACATGACTATCTCCTGGAAGTGCTAAAATTCATCCCTAGGTGACCACAGTGCTCTAATTATAAAATGATGGATTATAACACATTCTCAAACTGTACTTGTATTTGAGATTGGAAGAAAAGTTATTTTGGCAGTGTGAAATATTATTGGTCAGCAGATTATATTTTGTTTCTGTCCAGAACACACTTCTTCAGACCAAGATCAACATTGACTTGTTCTTGTAATGGCTACACAGGTAGCTACCTATTGTCTACTGAAATTGCATTCTGTACTACTTGATTGAACTTTCTGGACTACCTGATTGAGTAAATGGGTTGCCAGAGTGTCATTTTTATCTGCCAGAGTGTCATTTTATTATGAAGATATATTTTAGAATCAGACAAACCTTGCTTTGAACTCTGCTTTCACTCATGTGACCTTGAAAGAGTTACTTACTCTTTAATGCCAATTCTTTCATCTGTAAAAGGAGAAATAATATTTTCTTTATAGGCTTGTTGGGAGGATTAAATGAAGTAATGCCCCTAAATTCATTAGGGCAGTGCCTGGAATAGAGTGAGCAGGCAGAAAATAATGACTGTTATTTGTACTACTTGGAGGATCAGCCCTGATAACCCTAGTAGGCCAAACAAATTAATGCCTTGTTTATTCTGTTTAGCCAGACACTTTGAAAAAAGCACAGATTAACACACTCACATTAGTAAGGGGCTATGGGAACTGACATTTCTTTCATTCTATGGCCATTTACTCTACTTGAGGCATTTCCACAGTCAATTTTGAAGTGCTGACTCAGAGGAGGTAGAACTCTGGCCTTTGCAACTCCCCACATACCTTTTTAACCAGAAGGGCCAAATGAGGCTGCTTTGAAAGGCATCGGAGTTGGAAGACAAGGGGTTGAAAAGGTCTGGTCTTTGACATGGGCTTAGCCACTAAAGAGAGCGTCCTAGGCATCAAAAAGCTGAGTTTTCTGGAGGCTGGAGGACTATCGCCGTAACAACTTCTAAAAGAAAAAGGGAGTAACGTTTAGCTGAGTGGGCTCCTTTGATTTGTTATTCTGTCAGATCCTAGCGACACTTTCTCTGGTTGGAGCAGCTCAGGACGTTCAGTTTTCATGGCTGCCTAGGTGATTTGTGACTAAACATAGATAGGGCTTTAGAAAAAAATAAGAAGAAAAAGATTGAGCAAAGACTATGAAAAGACCTATATTTTAAAAAAAAGGAATATAGAAGTCATTTATTGGTGTGGTTTTTCCTCTCCCTCTTGCTAGGTTGTTATTTTCTCTGAGGTGGTAAAAAAAATAACAGTAGTGATAAATGTCCTCTCTAAAGGATTTATTATTTACCAATGAATGGGAGTTGGGTGTTTTTGGTTAATGAACTACCAACAAGGTTTTTGTTACTTTATATACAACTATAGTCATTAAACTCTTCTTTTCATTTTTCTTCATAATAACTTGCAAAATTTCCCCATTGCTAATTCTTGTAGGGTCATGATAAATTAATTGCAAAAGCAATTTATACAGAATGGCCCATTTTTTTTTCAAACAAGCAAACAAATTACTATAAACTTTATGTTTCTTTTACGCTCTTTGCTGAACTGTGGTTGCTGGAACTTAGACCATGGCAACTGCAGATCTCTAATATTAAGACTTTTAATGAAATTCTCATAAATAAAATATTAATGTATGTGTGTGTGCATGTGTGTGCGTGTGTGTGTGTGTGTGTATGTGTGTGTGCCACATCAGCAATGGGCAAAAGGTTCATGTAGAAATGTAGAAGGACATAAGAAGAAAGGAATGGACACTAATTGAACATTTATTATGTGTCAGGCTCAATGACTGGTATTATTATCTCCATTGTACAGGTGGGAAAACAAAATTGGGCCCAAGTTACTAACTACAAAGTGGTGAGGTTCTGATCCAAACCAAGGCGACTGGACTCCAAAGCATACTTGCGATCTGTACCACATTACCCTCTTTTTGCCTGACTTCTTTGCTAACTATATTATGGAAGTCTGTGAATCCGTGACTGTATCTGGCCCTTTTGTTCATGGCGAGAAAGCTCTTCTTTTAGGGAGCCTTTGAAAGAAGGGAATTTGAAATGAGACCATGGTAATCATCCACCCCAACATTTTCCTACCCCATTTTATTTTGCCCTGGATAAAAGATCTATCTGTGCCCTGAAACTGGAAATCTGAGAAACAAGCCTTCTGGTGAGGTGACCATGCAGCATAGGGCAAGGACTGACTCTCTGTGAGAAGAAACGGTTTTGGAGCCCTGGCTCTGGAAAAGAGCCATCCCATTTCTCATGCCCAGGAATTAGAAATATATTGTTGTTTATATTCACCTGGCATAAGAAGCACCTGAACTCTGCACTCCAAACTCTTGTTTGGAGTGCCTGAGTAACTAATTCATAAGCCTAGGGGGAAAAAAAGTGAAAATTAAGTAGTGAGGCTGAGAGAGAAAAACTCGTGTTACAACAAATCGCAGAGGACTGTCCAAATCCTTTTTCTATGATGGGCTTTTCCCAAGACTGATTCTCAGCTGATTCTTAACCTTCAGGCTTTTTAGAATGATGACATTCATGTGAGGGATTTGTCACTATGAGATTTCTTGGAGATTTGCTTTCTTATTTTGACATCTGTTACTTGATTTCAATTTTACTCTAGTTTTGTAAGGCCGGGATCTTGGTGACAATATGATTACTTTTATGACTGGTTTTTCCCATTTTTTCTTTTAAACAATCACAAAGCTGATAATTTTTTCTTTAAATATGAAATGAGACAACAGATATGTGAATGTTTATTATGCTTTGTTTATTGTTCCAGAATTTAATGACTCTCTCAAGTGTTTTTATGGATGCTTCAAGGTTATATTAATGATGTGGGCTTAAATAATGCTGTAATAATCCACAAAAGGAAATTCTGTCTGAAAGAATTCTCCACATATGAATGTAGTAGTGTGGCAGTTGTTTTGTTGTCTGTACATTGTATACAAACTCCATTGTGTTTTCTCCCTTGTGTGAGTGTATCTGTGTGTGTGTGTGTGTGTATTCAAGTATTTATTAACCAGTTGTAAACTAGGGAGACATATTCCTATATCAGTTTATATAATACATGGCTGCGTAAGTAAAAAATGTATTAGTTAAATATAGTGGCACAGTTTTAACTCATTTTTAATACATATACTTTCATGCAAATGACAAAAGTCAAATGGGTAGAGTTTCTTATATCAAGAAGATTGAAAAGTTGGAGATATCTCTATGTAAAATAATATACTTACAACTTCACACATTCACACACTGTCATATTAATTAAGAAAGAAAAGCCAAGTTTCACACAAAGTCATCTGCAAGTCTGTGAAGTGAAACCCCATGACAAGTTCCGCTATCAAGAATTAGGCTCATTCAGTTTCCAGCTCCTCTCTCTGTTCCCTCACTGTCTTCCAGCTTCAGGGCTGAGACGTGCCCAGTGTTTATCTATGCCACCTTCCTTTAGTCCGGTCATCCTGTGCTATTATCATCATGGGCTGCTGGATTTTTTTTTTCTAGGAAATAAAAGGGACTTAGTAATTCAAGGCTAGCATACTTCTTGATCCACAGGCAAATATTTGGTCCTAGAAAGACAGATGATGCCTCTTGATGTCATGACTTAAGTTTTCCTTAGAGTTGTCTATTTTTCTTACTTCTTCTTCTTCTTTTAAATAAACCAAACCAAACAGGTATTCCTGGAGAACCTCTGAATGGAAAGAATGCCAAGTCTCTCTCCTCCTCGAGCAGCAGGATCCCCACTGGCATGTGACGGGACCCGTGTGTGGCGGTGGGATCCAGACCCGGGAGGTGTACTGTGCCCAGAGCGTACCAGCAGCTGCCACACTGAGGGCCAAGGAAGGTAGGCAGCCAGTTCCGGGGCAGATGGTGCGCTGCTGGTCAGAAGGAAAATCTCTCCAACTCTCCTAGTATTCTTCTTGAAATAACTGACACTTAGCATTCACAAATTTAATATTTATTTTGTTGACCATTTGTAAACCACCCCTAAGTTCTTCTACTTGTAACAGTTGGGATAGTTGAAAATAGTAGCAAAAATAATGTCTGTCTCCAAAGGGCCACTGTGAAAGTTAAACAAAAAAATGTAGCTAGCGTGTGTAACGCAGATGAATGCGACAAGCTAAGGATCTGGTATACCAGGAATGAGTCAGTAAGGAATGAATAGCATTCTTTTTTTTTTTTGTTGCTCAAAGGATTTTTTATGTATGTGAGTTTATAAGTGTGGGAATTTCTACAAACATATCTTTTCCAAATGTCAAGGATCCAGTGTTTTGTTGCCAAATTTTATTTTTTCTGAAGAAACAGAAGGAGGAGGAGGAGAAGAGAAAACAGTAGCTTCCTCTATGGTAAGCTCTCTAATTGGCAGGTATAACACAGCAATAGTGCATTTGTTTCAGAGTGCAGATAATGATAATATTTAGAGACTGGGAAACTCACTCAGATTTATGTAGGTCAGTCAGTTGAGAAGTCATGAGTAGACAATGATGCTTCCATTCTAGAAGAATTTGTGGCCTGTTCTAACCACATTGGAGAATACAAGCAGTACCCCCTGCAGACATGGTGAAGGTGGGAATGTTTCCTCGGGCTTGCCAGGTATGAGGACACATTTCCACTGTGGACTTTGGTTGGGAAGGCAAGATACAAATGTTCTTGCTATGGTAATGCATATCTTTAATTCTGTAAAGCTTGTCATGCTGGATGTCTTTATCTTTTGGCGACAGAGCTTTGCAGAGTTCACAGGCATCTGCGACCATAGCCTCAGATAAGGTACCTTATGGGATGGTTCTTACAGACTGCTTAGTGTTTTGCTTCAACAATTGGTGCTAAAAGTGCACATTGACAGGGTGATAGCTATTTTTCAAAATAATGGTTGAAGTTCTTCCTTCTCTAATTTTACTTTGGAAAATTACAACTTAAACACTTTCTATTTCAGGACAAAACATGACGATAGTTATTCCTCTGAATTTGTAGGAACAGAATTTAGATTAAAAAGCTCCAGGTTATTTTTTGAAACCTTGGTGATCTTTCCATTCTGGCTCCTCTCTTCTTTTCTTTGACTACCGTCTACTGTTCTGGGGTCTTCAGGGGTAAACATATAAATAAAACTTGTACAAAATTGATGCATTGTGAACTACCTGTTTTTCAGCTTCAATTGTTAATCTGCTATTGACATTTTCATCTTTCTAAAGTTTCTTTTGTAAAAATAGCTTTTCTTATGGATCACCTATTTCTAAAGTTTCTTCAGGCTTAGTCTTTCTAGCGTGTTATATGGAAACTTACTGGGAGGAAGATTATGATTAGGAAGAAAGTGGAAGTCTGGTGTTCTAGAATTGGGAATTAGATGTTTACATAGTGCAGGGGGAGGGGGGCGAGTTGAATAGAGAAGAGGTGTTAATTGCAGAGTATGCAGCCTTTCAAGCCCCGGTACAATCTGCTCCAAGCATCTAAAGAGGATGAAAATGTCTTAGGCGAAAGCACACTTGGAAATTAATATCTGAGTTCACAGGAAAACAGAAAGTACTTAGTAAGCCATAAGTCTGATAGCTCACTTCTCAGGGGGAGAGGCTAGATGTGGGACCTGGATGTAGATACATAGATGTGTAACATGACCACTTACTCCTGTACAGAGCTGAATACAATGAGTAAAACTATGGTGGATAACACAGCACAGCTGCCATAAAGGCATTGTATAGCTTACTGTTTATCTTAGTAGTTATCAAAGGTTTTATTTTGCTCTTGCGTGGGAACCAGCAGGATTGTTCCCTCATTACTTTCCTTTCTTATAAATGCTTTCACTTCTTACCATTTATCATTTATAGATGTACCTTGACAAATCTGGAATGAGAATTTCTTCTTGGCCTCCATTAAACACAAGGGAACAGTTGAATTTTTATTGTTAAGAACCTGTGAGTATTTGTCCAGTGAAGTAAGAAGAATATAAATATTTTTAATCTGTCTGTTAATGTAATAATAAAGGCCAAAATTGGAAACATTTTTAGCACTTCAGTTTCTGTGAACATCAAATTATTAACACTATTATTGTTATTATGTTAGATATTAATACTTTGGAGGGAGAACACATTTTAGTAGCATTGACTTTGGAAATTTCTTTGTCAGCCACTATTGACATCTCAACAAGACTCATTTTCCCCTAGACTCAAGTATACTCTTTCTCTATTCACTCTGGAGTATGATTGCTTGACTTTTCTTCCCTGCAAAACCTCATCATCCACTGTGATTTAGCTGCTCTGATTCCAGGAACCTGATCTTAGAGAAATTCAAAATCTTGGGGGAAAAACAAACTTAATTTCCATGAATCCTTCATGTAATAGAATGCAATATAACTCCTAGATGCCATAATAATAATAATAATAATAATAATTTTTAAAAATGCTAATCCCCTCCCAAGAGTCTCCAAATCTCTTGGCCTAGGCTGGATGCCAAAGCTAAGTTCTGATATTGATATGGCTCTGTTGATGACTTATTTTTGGCAATGTCTCATTCCTCATTGAACTTCAATTCATGGTGTTTGCAGGACGGTGTAGTAACAGCCATGGCATATTTAGTTGATACTGTTGTTCAGTCTTTATGTGGTGTTTTAAATACAGCCATAATAGTGCTGTAACAATCAATGTAAGTATTACCAGTAATATTAGCCAAGCCAATAGAGTTGGGAATTAAAATGTAGAGAACTATTTATGACTTTACTTTACATTTGTTGTTTTAAAGAGAATAGTGTTTCTCTTTTATAAATCAGAAGCAGCAGCAAAAGTGATGCTTACCTATAGAATAAAAGCTTGAATTTGGTAAGACCACTTTCTTCTCACCTTTTCTCAAATAAAATTAAAGCCATTCAGTTTGCATTCAATAGTCATTTTTCAGAAAGTAAAACATGAACCAAGGAATGCACCTTCAAAATTGAATAAAGATCAGGGCAAATTTATTTCATTTTTGGCAATGTGGCCTAAAGACTAGGATATCAACAAATATGAAGTGAAGTGGCATAGAAGTAGATATGCCATATATTCATATGGTGAAGTGAAATTTACAAAGACAATAAACTATATTTAAAAACCAGGAAAACTTTTTGGTGTGGTTGTAGTGGAGCAGAACATTCCTTTAATTTTCTAAAATATGTATAATTTAGATTCATTATTTGGAATCATATTAAAAATGGAACACAATTTAGCTATGAATTATTAAATATATTAGTTACCCCCTCTGCAGTAATAAGATTGTCTTCATCCTTCTGACCTGAGTTCACATTAAGAGTACATGACCACATAAGGGCATACATCCTGAAATGCCAAGTTGTATAGTCCGTTTTCCTGCTGCTGATAAAGACATACCTGAGACTAGGTAATTTATAAAGAGAAAGAGTTTTAATGGACTCATGGTTCCACATGGCTGCCTGGCTGAAGAGGCCTCACAGTCATGGCAGAAGGCAAAAAGGCACAATTTACATGGTAGCAGACAAGAGAGAATGAGAGCCAAGCGAAAAGGGTTTTCCCTTATAAAATCATCAGCTCTCATTAAACTTATTCACTATCATTGGGACAGTATGGGGGAAACAGCTCCATGATTCAACTCTCTCACACTGGGCCCTCCCACAACACATAGGAATTATGGGAGCTTCAATTCAAAATGAGATTTGAGTGGGGACACAGCCAAATCATTCTGTCCCTAGACCCTCCCAAATCTCATGTCCTTACATTTCAAAACCAATCATGCCTTCCCAACAGGTCCCTAGCATATTAACTCATTTCACCATTAACTCAAAAGTCCATAGTCCAAAGTATCATCTAAGACAAAGCAAGTCCGTTCCACTTATGAGCCTGTAAAATCCAAAGCAAGTTAGTTACTTCCTAAATACAGTCTGGGTACAGGCATTGGGTAAATACACTCATTCCAAATGGGAGAAATTGCCAAAGCAAAGAGGCTACAGGCACCATTCAAGTCTGAAATTGAGTAGGACAGTCAAATCTTAAAGCTCCAAAATGATCTCCTTTGATGCCATGTCTCACATCCAGGTCATGCTGATGTAAGAGGTGGGTTCCCATGGTCTTGGGCAGCTTCTTCTTGTGGCTTTGTAGGGTACAGCCTCCTTCCTGGCTGCTTTCACTGACTCGTGTTGAGTGTCTGTGGCTTTTCCAGGTGCACAGTGCAAGCTGATGATGGATCTATCATTCTGGGGTCTGGTGGATGGTGGCTCTTTTCTCACAGCTCCAGTAGGCAGTGCTTCAGTGGGAACTCTTTGTGGGGGCTTCAACCCACATCTCTGTTCTGCACTGCCCTACCAGAGATTCTCCATGAGGACCCTACCCTGCAGCAAACTTTTGCCTGGACATCCAGGAGTTTCCATACACCCTCTGAAATCTAGGCAGAGGTTCCCAAACTTTAATTCTTGACTTCTGTGCACTCACAGGCTCAACACCACATGGAAGCTACCAAGGCATGGGGCTTGCATCCTCTGAGGCCATGGCCTGAGCTATGGCCCCTTTTAGCCTTGGTTAGAGTGACTGGGATGCAGGGCACCAAGCCCTTAGGCTGCACACAGTAGGGGAGCCCTGGGCCAGATCCATGAAAGCATTTTCCTTCTTATATCTCCAGGTCTGTGAGGGGGATCAGGCTGCTGCAAAGGTCTCTGCCATGCCCTGGAGACATTTTTTCCATTGTCTTGGCAATTAACATTTGACCTCTCATTACTTATGCAAATTTCTGCAGTGGGCTTGAATTTCTCCTCAGAAAATGGGTTTTTCTTTTCTATTGTGTAATCAGGCTGCAAATTTTCTGAACTTTCATACTGTTCCCCTTTTAAAACTGAATACTTTTAACAGCACTCAGGTCAATTCTTGAATGCTTTGCTGCTTAGAAATTTCTTCTGCTAGATACCCTAAAACATCTCTCTCAAGTTCAAAATTCCACAAATCTCTAGGGCAGGGGCAAAATGCCACCAGTCTCTTTGCTAAAACATAGCAAGAGTCACTTTTACTCTAGTTTCCAACAAATTCCTCATCTTCATCTGAGACCACCTCAGCCTTGATTTCATAGTCCATATCATTATTAGCATTTTGGTCAAAGCCATTCAACCACTTTCTAGGAAGTTTCAACCTTTCCCCATTTTTCTGTCTTCTTCTGAGCCCTCTAAAGTGTTACAACCTCTGCCTGTTACCCAATTCCAAAGTCATTTCCTTGTTTTTGGGTATTTTTGCTGCTACACCAGACTCTTCCAGTTCCAATTTCCTATATTAGTCTGTTTCCATGCTGCTGATAAAGACATATCTGAGACTGAGTAATTAATAAAGAAAAATAAGTTTAGTGAACTCACAGTTCCACATGGCTGGGGAGTTCTTACAATTGTGGTAGAAGACGAAAGGCACATCTTACCTAGCATCAGACAAGAAAGAATGAGAGCCAAGCAAAATGGGTGTCCCCCTATAAAACCATCAGATCTCATGAGACTTATTCACTACCATGAGAACAGGGTGGGGAAACCACCTCCATGATTCAGTTATCTCCCACTGGGTCCCTCCCGCATCATGTGGGAATTATGGGAGTTACAATTCAGGATGAGATTTGGGTGGGAACACATCCAAACCATATCATGAGTAGTATATGGGGACTTGATATATTTGAGGTTCTGTGTTTTAATTCTGACTTTGAAGGAAATGTGGTGAACCACATAAATGTACCAGTCTTCCAGTTTAATACTTTGATTTTGAATATGTTGATTTGGTGAGTAAAATACATGACAATCAAACATTTATTTGTTTTCTAAAAAATTATGTGCCTGTTGTGAGTTAGTCTATGCCCCAAAGTGCATCTATCATAAGGGTGTCTCCCAGTAATTTATAGGCTATTGTAATAATAATTGAACTATTGAATAAGTATGCTACAGTGACTTAAGTCTTTTGATGATTACTGTCTAACATGGTTAAAACCATTTGTTGATAACCAAGAGTTATCTTCATAGAGGTGGTATTTAAAATGAGTTTGGAGAGTCTATAAGCATGTTCTAAGTTGCAGGAGAACACATGGGAAGAAATGGAGAGGTTTGTGTTCAGTGGTGGCCTGTGCACTGGTGTGAAGAGAGCTCAGGGTAAAGGAAGTTACAATGACAGTGAAAAAGTAGGTCTTCTATGCTATTCTGGAATAAGATTTTGTTTTTGAGAATATGAGTACCTGTCACAGCCTTTTTTCCCTTACTGTAGGTTTTTAAACAGAAAGGAAATCTCATATTGACTGTATTTAAGATTGTAAAAACATTAGTATGCTGAGCAAATTATCATTGAGTTATCCTATCCTGTGTACAAATGTATCTGATTATCCAGGAAGTTTTTGAGTTATGAAATAATATAATATATTCTGAGCTGATATCTTAAAGGGCAATTGGAAGAGATATTTCACTATCATCTGAATGACTGGAAAAATCTTTCACCTGTCTTTGGAAATTGGCTTTAAAGTCAATAAAGTTATTTGGGTGTCAGAATAAGGTGTCAGGAAAGTAGTACACTGAAAACTTCCCTTGATGTCAACGCTTAGAGAAGCAATGAGACTGCTTAAGTGGGCTATAGCATTTTCTCTTGCTTTATGCTAAGAGAAAAGCAGAGATAATGGAATAAAATAACCTTTGCTAATTAACAGCAGGATATTTGAAGACAGTTCACATGAGGCCAAGAGAGATAAGGTTCTTGGCTTATAATCTTTCTATCCTGGAATCCTCTTCAATTATTGGAATCATAGGTGTAGAAAAAAGTCAGCAAAGGGAAGCGCAAGAATATTATTGACACACAGATCTCTGGATTCTTCACAATGACACAGGGGGTGATGAAAAGGTGTCGGGAGGGGAGGGAATGAGAAGATGGGTAAAGACAAGCAGTTACTCCTGTGTTTATAGCAAGAAGAAGGAGGAACAGAAGTGGAGGGAGAAAAAGAAGGAAGGGTAGGAGGAGGAACAATGTAGGAGGAAGAAGGAGGCGGAAGAGGAAGAGAAGGAGGAAGAGGAGTATAGGAAGAGCGAGAATGGAGCAGAGAGAAGGGAGAGGAGATGGGGAAGAGGAGAGCAGGGGGGATGGAGGAAGAAATTTATTAAGGCAAACTCTTGGGGATATTTTATTTCCTTTAGGCTGCATTATCTCTCTGCTTATATCTTGAACCTATCCACTGTCTAAGATAGAGTTTAGGGCTTGAAAGCCATTTCTCCCTGGCTTATTGATACAAGATCCTAGACTCATGGATGCTCCAGATCTCCAGTGTTAACTCCATCTTCTTCTTGAGTGAGAATACTTAGCATGTGACACTACCTAGGCTGGGTATAAGCAAACTTCTTTTCCAAATTGTTACCTGTAAATGGAAGGAAGTAGAAGAGTTGATGAAAGTAACGGTATGTGTTCCATCTTTAAATCCTCACCTTTTGCAGAGGGAAATATAGACTTTATGAGGCATATATATACATACATAGTTCAAATATTCTCTCTAAAAGTATGATACTGGGAAGAGTTTAGAAAAGGAAAAAAAGAAACCCAAAGTCAGAAAGAGTTCAAAGTGAGATTGGTATCTAGTGGTTCTGTTTGATTGCATTTTATCTAAGTTTAGTTCATTTCTTAAATCAAGTGTAACAAACTTATCTTAGTGTGATATGGCAAATGCTTATTGAATTAATGGGCTTAGAAAAAATATTGAAGAGTTTCTACTTTATGCGTTCATTAAATTATCAGACTGTTCTTAACGTTAAAATTTTCCTGATTTATTTAGCTCAAGGTATAATGCATCTGATTAAATAAGAACAGGAGAAAGCTGCCCTGGACAAATGAAAGAGGCAGGATATTTGAGGAGAAAGCCTAGCACTGAGTAGAGGTGGCTCTGGGAAAAATAAATGGCTTATGGAAAAAATTTCTTTTTTGAATGATGTGCGAGTCCTGTTTAATTTGAAGAAGAAGAACACACATGCAATGTGTTATATATTCCTTCAAAGGTAACATGACTAAATTGAGAATTCACTACTATGTGTTGCTGAAACTAAAGCATGTGGCATCGTGGACTAGGGAGATTCTGAATGACCTAGAACTAGATATGAATTCGGATTTTGCCAATGGTTTTACCAGTAATAGTTCAGCTTTTCTAATCCTATAGCACTAAGTTAATACTCCTCTAGGACAACATTTCTGCCTGATTTTTAACTATTGTTATAATAGTTTTTATCACTCATTTAGCTATAAAGGCCCTTAAAGGCCATGCTTGACATTCTTCTTTGTATTCCCAAATGCCAGTACTCTTCATGTGAAAAGAAAATAGCAAATGTTTCTCAAATTCAAAATGGAAACTCTTACACACAGCAGAATGATATGTTGAGTTTGATTGAATTCTTTTTGTTTTTCAGATAGCACAGAGAAAGGAATTGTTTGACTGTTGATCAGACCAAAATTGTCTGCAACCTGGATGTCAGCATTCCATGCCAAAGCTAGGTGGCTCTGAGAGCCCAGACTGCAATCAGACAAAATAGAAGGTATAAGGATCCTGAGTGAGGGAAATGGCCCATGGGGAAAGACTGGGGAGGAAAACAAAGGAGAAAGAAACTAGGAGCATTACTGGACCAGAGAGGTCAGCCTGGACTGAAATGGGCGCTTTGCCTAGTAGTCTTGGGCCAAGGCAATGCTAGTTGCTTTCTAAATGATTTCCATAGTTAAATATATCCCTCTGTTGTTTCAAAGAGAAAAAAAGTTTATAGAAGCCATGAATGGTTTAAAATTGTTTATTTCTATCAGGGTTAATTTTGATCTCTTTAGTGGTCCAGGAGGGGAGATGAGCCAGTTAAATAAATAACTACCGAAATGAGATAAGTACCTTAAGAGAAATTGGGAATTTTAGGTAGAAAGAGATTAAACCAGTGAGCTGTGGGGCATAGGGTAGGTTTGGGGATAAGAAAGCTTTTACCTGGGCCTTAAAGGAAGTGCATGGTTTAAACAGGTGTTCATGCGAAAGGGACAGAATCCCAGAGGAAACAGGCCATGTGTAAAGACACAGAAGTGGAAAGCTGGCCATGAATATGGGGGAGCTGAAGGTAAGAACTATGAATTTAGGGTAGAGAGGCAGAATTGTAGGCTATGATCTTAGGCTTCATGATGATCAGACCATGAGATGGTAATACTTGAACTGTTAACTCTCCATTCCTGTCCAGCATTTGGAGCTCCAGTGTTGCTGAACAGCATTCACAGTCTAGGGCTTTGGAGTTCATCTCTGTCTGCCTGCTGCACACTATCATATAGTCTCCCTTATTCCCCAGCCTCACACATTTACTCCCTGGCTCAGACCTGTCACCTGGATAATCCTGGCTTAGGAAGTATGTCTTCTGGGAGTTATTTGAGATGACACAGATACCTTTGCTTCTCAGCACTTTGTCTCACTGCATGATAATTGCTTGTTTATGCATACTGGTCACCTTGCTGCTGTGCAAGTCTGAGGTTAAGGACCACATCTGTTATTTACTCATCTTCTCAGCACTGGGAACAGTATCTGCCACATAAAAATTGCTGGCACTGAATTCAAGCTTTGTGTACCTTCTCACCCTCCTGTTACCACCTTCTTTCTTGTCCTTGGCTCATCCTCTGTGGTTTCACTGTCTCATCTCCCTTCCTAGGCTGTTAAAGATGTTGCCAGTCCGCTTACAAACTTGGATGAAACATCATGTTATGGTGTCTGGGATCTGGCTTCCTTGAGTAGCAGCTGAGTGGCTGGATGCTGTAATCTGGAGGATACAATGTGGAAGTGTAGGGAGCTTAGCTCCCTGTGGAGTGAACCTTGACCAATGATAAACAAGATTTAGGAGGAAGCCAGGCCATTCACAATGCCCCTGGAGATTTTTATCATGTACAGTTTCCTTTTGGAATCCTACCGAAAACACAGATCTGCGGAGTGATCACTATGTATCACTGTGGTTTGATGATAAATCGTAGTCAGCTCGATAACATATCACACAGCATTGCCACATATTTCCTTGGCTTTACTCCTGTTCTTTCCTCACTGTCCTTGCCTCCTGGCCTGGAACCTCTTAAGTAAAGTCTTAGCACGCAAATTCTCATTGCAGGTTTTACCTTCTAGAGAGCTTCAGCGACAACAACATTCAATGGATATGTGTTGAAAGGAAGAATGAGAGACACTGTCTGAAGGATTTATTGTAATAGATGAGAAATAATATGGGCCTGAAGTATGTTGAAGCTGTAAATGACAACTTTTCATTCTGTTTCTTCGTCAACTTCCTTCTCTTTTTTCTCCCTCAGTCTCATTTCTCTTCCTCTTTTTTTATGTATTTCTCTTTCTCATTACTCAGTGGTTTTGTTTTCTCTCCCCGCTCTTCCTTTCATCTTGCATAAGTCTTGAGAAGAGAACAGTTTGAGTGATTGTGATAGACTTCGCAGCAGTCAGCACATTGCCTGGCAAAAGGTAGATAAGAACTCAATAGATATTTCCTGAACAAATGAATGTAACCCCCTGCATATAGTCTTCCATTCAGTTTTAGGTATTTCTTTTCACTTTGGGGCAACTTTTCTCTTCATTCCAATTGTTCACGTACACCTGCACTTCATTAGCGAACAGTTAAGTTCTTTTTCTGAGAGTAGAAGATTACATTTGGAAAACCATGCTGAGACTAGTGCATTTACAATCTTTAGTTGAGTGTCTTGCTCAACTTCATTTTGTCAGCTGGACTGGATTTTTCTCAAACACCAAGCCAAGAGGTAATGAGATTCCTCTTGGCAGTGCAATTTCTGCAACATAGTTATCACTTCCAATCTATTTCTCCAGCTTTGTTAAGTATGCCAATTTAACTGGCAAGTAGAATATAGAAGAGTTGGGCACTTACTGCCCAACTCTTCCTGCAAGGAAGTTTCAGAACATTTTCACAAACCTTGTTCTGGTATTTTGCATTTTTTCATGGTCTAGTTTAAACTTTACATCAAGTTTTGTTTATAAGAGGACATAGTCACTTAGTAAGACCTCAGTGTGCTTAAGAATAATTAAGGCAGGGCACAATGGCTCACCCCTGTAATCTCAGCACTTTGGGAAGCTGAGGTGGGCAGATCATGAGGTCAAGAAATCAAGACCGTCCTGGACAACATGGTGAAACCCTGTACGTACTAAAAATACAAAAATTAGCTGTGCATGGTGAAGTACACCTGTAATTCCAGCTACTCGGGAGGCTGAGGCAAGAGAACCACTTAAACCCGAGAGGTGGAGGTTGCAATGAGCCGAGATTACACCACTGCACTCCATCCTGGTGACAGAGCAAGACTCGGTCTAAAAAAAAAAAAAAAGAATAATTGAATGACTTCTGTGTCTTCTTGCTAATTCCTCAGACACACAGGGAAAAGGGGAAGGAATTTATTTCTATGTCAAGAGAAAAGCTGGAAATTCAGTGAACTAGGATGCTAGTTCTAATTCCAAGATCCTGTGTGCCTCTATGTGGGATATATAATTGTAACTTATTTTCTTCTTTTTGGATCTGCTTTTCTTTTTTAACTTTTTATTTTTTAAATTGACATGTAAAACTTACATGTACTTATGGCATACAACATGATGTTTTGATATAAGTATATATGTGAAATGAGTAAATAAAGCTATTTAACATATGCATTACCTCACATACTTACCATCTTTTTTTTTGCAGTGAGAACACTTTAAGTCTACTCTGTTAGCAATTTTCAAGTATACAACATATGATTAACTGTGGACACAATGAGGTACAAAATACCTCTTGAACTTGTTTCTGCTAAGATCTACTTCTCTAAGCCTTTAATTGTATTTGTGACATTTGATGGACTTTATTCAAGTTGTCCTAATTATTTCCAGGTTTGAAACTCAGTTCTGGACACAGCCATTTCTATTTGAATAATCTATGGGCATTTACAACTTAGTTTTTCTTATATTGGATCCTTCCTCATCCTCCCCACACCCATATGAGAGTCTTCTCCACTGCTCCAAAATTCAGGAAATCATCTGTTTCGACTGACTCTTCCATTTATGACAGATTTCTCTGTAGCGTGAGAGGTTGTTTGATAGCATTTTACCTGTGGTAGAACTTCTTTCAAAATTGGAATCAATACTCTCAAACCCTGTGGCTGCTTTCTCAACTAAAGTTTATGTAATATTCTAAATCCTTTGTTGCTGTTTCAGCAATGTTGACAGCATCTTCACCAGGAGTAGCTTCTGTCTTAAGAAATCATCTTCTTTGCTCATCTGTAAGAAGCAACTCATCATGCATTCAAGTTCTATCATAAAGTCGTAGCAATTCAGTCACATCTTTAGGCACCACTTCTAATTCTAGTTCTCTTGCTATTTCTACCACATCTGCAGTTACTTACTCCACTGATGAATACCTCAAAGTCATTCATTATGTTTGGAATCTACTTCTTTCAAACTTCCATTAATGTTGATATTTTGACCTCCTCCCATGGATCACGAATGTTCTAATGGCATCTAGAATGGTGAATGCATTTTCAGTTTACTTTTCATTTATTTCATTTTCAGTGTACTTTTCCCAGATCAATCAGAGGAATTACTGTCTATGGTAGGTGTAGACTTACACAATGTATTTCTTAGATAATAAGACTTGAAAGTTAAAATTCCTCCTTGATTTATGGGCTACAGAATGGATGTTGTGCTATGCATCATGAAAACAGTCTCCTTGTACATCTCCATCAGAGCTCTTGGGAACCAAGTGCACTGTCAATAGTAAGTAAGATTAGGAAGGGAATCTTTCATTTTCTAAGCAGTAGGCCTCAACGGTGGGCTTAAAATATTTAGTAAATCATGCTGTAAATATTTGCTGAATATGCTGTAAATATGTTGGGCTTTGTTATTCCATTTATAGAGCACAGGAAAAATAGATATAGCATAATTCTTAAGGACTGTAGGACTTTTGGAATGGTAAATGAGCACTGACTTCAACTTAAAGTCACCAGCTGCATCAGCCCCTAACAAAAGAGACAGCTTGTCCTTTGAAGCTTTAGAGCCAGGCATTGACTTGTCTTCTTTAGCTATGGAAGTCCTAGATGGCATCTTCTTCCAATATAAGGCTGTTTCCTCTACATTAAAAACTGGTTTTCCAGTTAGCCACCTTCATCAGTGATCTTAGCTAAATCTTCTGGATAACTTGCTGCTGCTTCTACATTAGCACTTGCTGTTTCACCTTGTACCTTTTTTGCTGTTGAGATGGCTTCTTTCTAAACCTTTGGAACAAGCCTCTGCTAGCTTCAATGTGTGTGTGTGTGTGTGTGTGTGTGTGTGTTTTTTCCCACAGCTTCCTCATCTCTCTCAGCCTTCATAGAATTGAAGAAAGTTAGGACCTTGCTCTGGATTAGGGTTTTGTTTAAGGAAATGTCGTGACTGCTTTGACCTTCTATCCAGAGAACTCAAACTTTCTTTATATCAACAATCAGACTTTTGCTTTCTCATCATACACTTTTAAGTTCCCTCAAGAACTTTTTCTTTGCATTCACAACGTGGGCCATTGTTTGGCACAGGGGCCTAATTTTCAGCCTGCCCTGGCTTTCAACAAGCATTCCTTTCTCAGCTTAATTATTTCTAGCTTTTGATTTAAAGTGAGAGATGTATGACTCTTTCTTTCACTTGAACATGTAGAAGTCATTGTAGAGTTATTAACTGGCCTAATTTCAATATTGAGTCTCAAGGAATAGGGAGGCCTGAGGAGAGGGAGAGCGATGGAGGAGCAGTGGGTAAGTGGAGCAGTCAGAACACAAGCAACACTTACTGATTAAGTTCACTGTCATGGATGGGTATGGCTCCTGGAGTTCCAATACAATGACGATAGTAATATCAAAGATCCCTGATCACTGATGACTATAGTAGATATAATAATAATGAAAAAGCATGAAATAATACAAGAATTAGCAAAATGTGACATGAAGACACAAAGTGGGCACATGCTGCTGGAAAAGTGGTGCTTACATTCTTGCTGGACACAGGGTTGCCACAGACCTTCAATTTGTAAAAAATGCCATAGCTGAAAAGTGAAATGAAATGAAGTGCAACAAAATGAAGTATACCTGTATTTAATATTCACTAGCTGTGCTGAGAAGATTAGTATTTTTACTTGTCAGCTGTATACCACAGTGTGGTTCCAATCCTTTAAGGAAGATGAACATGTGTCTTAACTTACAGTGTTAATATTGTTGCTGGTAGCACACTGCATACCTAATGATACTTAAAAGAAACCTTTCATTTTGGAAATTGTCAAATGTACATAAATATAGATAATAGTTATTACTTCTTGGTAAAATAAAATTAAGTAGGAGGAAACACTGAATTGAGAGTTAGATCAGTGGAATTCTAATTCTAACCTTGTATAGTAGGCTACCTGATTTTGGCTTCAATTTGTTACTTTTAATAGTGTGAATAATAGAATGTATTTATTCTCATACGTATATTAAACACTAGTTTATGGCTCAAGCCTATAATCTCAGCACTTTGAGAGGCTGAGGTGGGCAGATCTCTTAAGGTGAGGAATTTAAGACTAGCCTGGCCAACATGGTGAAATCCCATCTCTACCAAAAATACAAAAATTTAGCTGGGCATCATGGTGTGTCCCTGTAATTCCAGCTATTCAGAAGGCTGAGGTGGGAGAGTTGCTTGAACTCGGGAGGCAGAGGTTGCAGTGAGTTAAGATCGTGCCACTGTACTTCAGGCTGGGCAACAGAGTGAGACCCTGCCATAAAACAAAACAAAACAAAACAAAAAACACACTATTTTAATGTAGTATATTAAACACTAATAAATATAGGGAAACATAGATGTAAAGGTAGTTGCATTCTGAAGAAAATCTATGTAAATGTAATACTTTCTTTTTTTATTACTGGTAACATTTTCATCCTTTGAACTAGAATGGATTAGGAATACTATAGATACTTTATTTCCCCAAAGTTCTATACCTGTCATTTTCTTTCCTGCTAGTTAGGATATACTATCAAATTGATTACTCTTTTAGTATACTATAGACTAAATAAAGCTTACAACAACATCTGTCATTTTTAAGACTGGTAACTGATAAATTATTTATTAATCCGTTTCTACATTTTATTTAAGCAGTAATTATCAACCATTCTGAAACAAATCACCTGTGGTATTTGATAAACATATTACTTTCTGGGTTCCTCTCCTGAAGGTTCTGATTCAATGAGTCTAGTCTAAGCCTGAAATTTTGATAAATTTTTGTGACATTTTGAAAATGTTTGTGATTCTTACCAATAGGGAAAATTAGGAAAAGCTGATATAATGCAATATTTTTATGGCAAAATGTGCAAATTGAGACTTGTAGTAGTTGAGACTTCCCTGAGTTCTCAATGTTGGTCAGTTGCAGACCTAAGGCCCATCCATGCCTTAAACTTCTAGCACTTTAGCCAGGTTTCCATCCACTTCCCTGACCTGAAAGTTAATATGCTTATAAAACATGTACCTTCTCTACTGATTTACACTGATTTTTTACTGACACTAATTTACTCACTAGTCTAATTTCTTCTTAGCTAAATTTAGCAACTGTTCAAGTTTCAGGGGTTGGAAAGAAACCTCAGGAATCACAGAGTTCTTATAAGAACCTTTTTCCAACAAAAATACCTTTACGTATCCAGGCTCAGTATGGAGTTTGAAGCTTTCGAATCAAAGTTTGTAATGACTTGCTAACTCTAATTGTTTTTAGCTTGGACTTCCTGGATTTTTGTTTCCTGGTTGGTTCTTACATCTCATATAAGCCACATGTTTTTTTTTCATGACGCTGGAAAAAAAAAAAAAACTCCTGTTGTGATAATTCTTTGTCAAAGATCCTTGAAAATCTGTAATCTTTTATAAAGAAGATAATTATTTTCTACTCAGTTTTCAAGTTTCTCAAGGTGGAATTAAAGCTTAAAAGACACAGTGGTGATATATCAGGCATCAATCAGCTTACTCTCGTAACTCTGGAGTTCAATTTATTAAGACTTTTCTCCAGATTTCTTTTTTCTCCTTAGTAGAAGAGTAAACTCTGTGTGGATAATTTAGACCCTGTTGCTGTAGTCAGTGTTATTTGTTCTTTTTATGTCAGATGTAAGACTTCTAAAAGGAGTTTTGTTCTCTTTAATTCAAATCCCATTTGAACATTCTATAATACCCTAATGCCCCCCACCTTTTTTTTTTTTTTTGAGACAACGTCTCACTCTGTCACCCAGGCTGGAGTGTGGTGGTGCCATCTCTCAGCTCACTGTAGCCTCAGCCTTCTGGGCTCAGGTGATTCTCTTGCCTCAGGCTCCCAAGTGGCTAGGACCACAGGCATGTGCCACCACATCCACCTAATTAAAAAAAAAAAAAATTAACTGTAGAGATGGGATCTTCTTATGTTGCCCAGACTATCCCTAACTTTTAGCCTCATGTGAGTCTCCTGCCTCAACCTCCCAAAGTGCTGGGATTATAGGTATGAGCTACCACACCTGACCTTAAAATACCTTTAACTCAGCCTTACACAGTGGTTTCTTGATACCATTTAATTATAAGTATTTGTCACCTACATTTTGACCATTTGCATTGTTGGGTGGTAGGATCCTAACTTATGAAATATTCCTATTTCTAAATATTTCATCATTGTTTTCTAATGAGAATATGATGAGCATTACTGGGAAAATGTAGGAGGTAAAATAAATTTTTATTCAAGTATTAATATTTGGTGTTGGAGGACAGTTATCAGAATGTCTGACAGTTTTTATGATTTTTCAGCAAATTATCAACGCCAGGAAAAACTGGGGGTCCTTTAGAACTCAAGGAGCCACATTGAGAGGGGATTGCATTGGGAAGTGAGAGAAAGGGAGAGCAAGGGGCTGGGGCATAGCACTGGCAGGTGAGTGCTGTTTAATAACATCCAGATGAGATGGGTTGATGGCCAGATGAGGTGGATTTCAAAGGCCTGAGATGCGGCAGTCACTGAAAAAACACATAACACATAGCTGGTTGGTTAATATGGTTTAGTAGTATATGTAGCCCTATCCTATTTGCTCAAAGGGCTGTACTACATTATCATTTCAATCTCCATAATTACTAAAATCCTTACATTTCCCAAGCCTCACTTTTTTTTTGTTTTTTTTTTTTTTGTTTTTCTTAAAGAAGCTATGTATAGATTTGATTTGGGGAATGTTTATTTTTAATACTGGAGTAATAGAATAGACCTTTGATGAAGCAAGGATACTTTCCTGTTTGAGTTCACATTATGTATTATTAATATATTAACTGTGCCCAATATTAAGTGACTGTCTTTTAGCTCTCTACTAATTTTTTTCTTCTTTATACAGATAAAGGCTAGACATCAAGATATAACCTTAGCACTGTTGCTGTATTCATTCCTGTTATCTTTACTAATTAAGATAGTGGAATCCTAAGGTCTACAGTTGGAAAGGAATTGGATTGATTGTCTGGTGCAAACCTCTCTCAGACAGTGATTTTCTCTTGAAAAGTTCCAGAGTGTGGTTTCAGGTTGCCTGCTAGTGATAAGTAATTCATTACTACACAAAGCTGCAATTATTACATAGACTTTTCCCTTATATTCAACTGCCTCTTGTTAATGTCTATCCATTTCTTCCAGTTCTGTGCTTACAAGTTACATACAGTTTATCTATTTTTTCCTATAAAAGCCCTTCAAAAATGTAAAAACAGCTGGACTGCACTTTTTTACACTTTCTCTCTTTGCCAAATACTGACAGTGTGACATTTTTCTCATGGGTAATATTTTCAAACTCTTTTATCGTAAAGGATGATTATTGAACTCTAATCAGCTTATAATGAAGTATGATTTCCTTTCTGTGTTGTTACTGTGTATTTAAAAAGACCCCATTGACTTTTGCCTGGGATTATTACCACACTGAATACATAGGAAATCCACTCTTTGTCTGTCTTGAGCAGCAATGCGAAACTGGTTTGTTTCTCTCTCCAGTATCTCACCCCAAATTCCTCATGTAGTAAGACCCCAAACAATCTATTTTAAAGCAACTTGAAGAGTCAGAGTTTGTTTGGGTGAGGGTGGAGAGTGGGAATGTTAATGGGAATTCTAGTTATGCAGAGTCTGAAAAAGGAGGAGCTTAGGCAAATGGAATATAAACTTCTTTATTCAATAAAGTAAAATGGATTCCCACCTCTGTTGTGCAATGTAGGAGGTGAGTTGGTTTTTCTTATAGAGTAGTGGTTCTCTTATTTCAATGAGCATATAAATTACTTAGGGATTTTTGAAAATGCTGATTCTGGATTCTGAGTCAATAAAGTTGGGATGGGGTTGGATCCTGCATCTCTAATAAGCACCCTGGAGATGCCTATGCTGTTGCTCCATGGACCATATTTTGAGCAACACTGTCCAGCAGAAACTCATTGTGAGTCACACATGTGAATGACATACGTAATTTTAAGTTTTCTAATAGCCACATTAAAAATGCATAAAGAAAAAAGATAAAAAGAAATAGGTGAAATTAATTTTAATCTTGTATTTTGTTTAACCAAATATATCCAAAGCACTATCATTTGAACATAAATCAGTATAAAAATAATGAGATAGTTTAAATTATTTCACTTTGGAACCAAGAGTTTGCTTTTTGTATATATTTTACACTTGCAGGGCTTCTCAATTTGGATCAGTCACATTTCAAGTGCTCCATAGCCATATGCAGCTCTGTGGGTACTGGCTACCATGCTGCACAGTACACCTCTAGACCTGAGGATTTTTGATCTTTCAGAACTTGGAAAAAACACAAGTAACTAATATTTGTTGAGTATTTACTTTGTGCATGGCATGGATATGAGCTGTAAGTGCCATATAAATGCTTCACCTAAGTCATCTCTTATGACTCTTACAACATCTCAGTCAAGTACGCAACATTATTATTTCCATTATGCACAGGAAGAAAGTGAGGCTTGGGGCTGGCAGTAACTTGTGTGAAGTCACAATGGCAGAGCTGCATTTTTCAAGCCCAGGCTCTTACCCACTGTTTCAGAGCAGCAGGTGCTCTGAAAGAAACAAGTCAGCATTCCTGACATTGAGGTTTAATTTTTGTTTCATGTGATCTTGTGTTCTTGTGGTATCCTTAAGCCTTTAGCACAGTTGATTCCCTTCTACAATCTAGCAGCGATGGTCTCCTGTTGACAGTGCCTTCAAGAATTAAGATTGGTGGGAATGCAAGGGATCCTCTGTGCTCAAGCTGATGGTGGGATGGCCCAAGTGTCAGCTGGAGCAGCAGTCCAGAGGATGAGGAAGATGGGAAGTGGTTCAGGCTGTGCACTGGCACTCTAGGGAGGGAATTGTTAGACCCGTTCCCAAAAACTGGCTTTCCATAGTCACATGGGGCAGGGCTTACATGATTTTGTTTGTATACAAAGGGAAATGGCAAACCTGTGATCCTCCTCTGCCATCTCAACTGTGGGTGAGGCGTTGGTTATATAAATTCTCTCTTTATTCTGGGCTGCAATTTATCTGGAACAAGAGGCTCAATTTTCTTTTGAAAAGCTACACAATCCCTTTGCCTACGTTAGATTTTGATTCCCTTTTAACCAAGTTGTTTCTACCCTTTTTGGTTGTAGAACAGAATTTTATTAACAGCAGTAACAATGAGAGCTTGAGAGGTAAATTATTGTGTGGTGCCTAAGACCATGGGCCCTCGGCTCAGCCTGCTGCCCTCAGAGTCTGGCCATATCCCTCACTAGCTGTGTGAGCTCGACTAAGGCACTTATCTCCTGTGAACCTCAGTTTCTTCTGAGCCTAAGATAAGGCCGATACTAGTACTGGCATTGCAAGTCTGTTGTAAGCATTATACAAAATAGTAAACATGTGATGCTTAGCTTAGCCCCTTCTATTTAAAAAAATTGTCAGTAAATGTTAACTCTTAAATTATTGTTGCCATTCTTACCCTTATATCTCATTATTCTATTTGCCCAAGCTGAAGAGTCATCTAGTTCTTTTACTTATTTTTTTTTTTACCATAGACTTTTTAAGTGCTTCTTCCCCTCTCTTAGTTTTCTTTAGCATTTGTACAGGCCCAGTTTGTTCTGAGCTTTAGCCTTTGTAACATTATTGTAATGCTTGTCTGAAGTCAGTAACATTTGGTCTTGGTCATGGCGCTGTTTCCTTCTTCCTGCAAGTCTTTTTTTTTTTTTTTTTCAGACAGATTCTCACTCTGTTTCCCAGGCTGGAGTGCAGTGGCACGATCTTGGCTCACTGCAAACTCTGCTTCCCAGTTTCAAGTAATTCTCCTGTCTCAGCCTCCCGAGTAGCTGGGATTACAGGCATGTACCACCACGCCTGGCTAATTTTTGTATATTTAGTAGAGACGGGGTTTCACCATGTTGGCCAGGCTGGTCTCAAACTCCTGCCTTCAAATGATCCACCTACCTCGGCCTCCCAAAGTGCTGGGATTATAGGTGTGAGCCACTCTGCCCATCCTCTACAGTTCGTTAAAATATGTACACATTGGAGAGCTCCCTGTGAAGCTCAGCAGCCCTTCTTTGGAGTTTTCTTCTTTCAGATCTACATTAAGATTCCTGAAAAGTGATGATCAGAATTCCTTTTTGAGGGGAGCCTATACCATAAAATCCTTAACAGATTTATCCCATAGCTTTTTGTGACCCTTTTGAAAACTGCATTTCTATTCTAGGGTGCAAATCTAGCTTAGCTCTCTATGTCTGTCACAAAAGCTAGGAATACCTAAAGGAGACCCTGGGAGGAGCGGAACCACCCATGATTAGTCCCTGCTTTTAACCCATCTCCATCTTGAAACAAGACTCAGTCACCCAGTCTCTGAACACAGTCCCCAAATACGGCTCCACTGACACAATGACTTAGTGAGAAATGCATGTTTTCCTAAAGATTCGAGGAAAAGAAGGAATGAGGAGTTATATGCTATACTAAAAAATTCACCTTAACAATATTTCTCATTAGATGTTAAACACACTGTTATTCTTCAATAATGTGAACAATAGACTAGATAAAGAAAATGTGACACATATGCACCATGGAATACTATGCAGCCATAAAAAAGAATGAGTTCATGTCCTTTGCAGGGACATGGATGAAGCTGGAAACCGTCATTCTCAGGAAACTAACACAGGAACAGAAAACCAAACACTGCATGTTCTCACTCATAAGTGGAAGCTGAACAATGAGAACACATGGACACAGGGAGAGGAACAGCACACACTGGGGGCCTGTCAGTGGGTGGCAGGGCTAGGGGAGGGTTAGCATTAGGAGAAATACCTAATGTCAATGATGGGTTGATGGGTGCAGCAAACCACCATGGAACATGTATACCTATATAACGAACCTGCACATTCTGCACATGTATACCAGAACTTAAAGTATAATAATAATAATTATTATTATCTGAAAATGAATTTGGAGGAATGAGACTTTATTCCAGTGAACAGTTCACAAACAAGGAGAAATATCCTTCTGTGTAAAATGAAGGTGTTCCAGACAACAACAGAACAATTCGGCTTTTATAAAAGTTTTCAATCAGGCCCTCTTATGGAAATGAAGGGTTCAAACTTGCTTTTTTCTGATTGATTGATGCAGCTGAGTTCTGATTGGTTGATGCAGGCCATAGCCTATTGGTTGATTCAAGAGACATGAACAGGGCACAGTCATCTATGACAGGGTCAGAGTTAAGCAGATGTGTGGGTTTTCCAGGAACTCTGAGTATGTGTGTGACCTCTAGGCAACAAATGGCTGTTTGGCTTCTTTTAAAATTTAGACCCAGTTAGCGACTTAGGGTTCATCTTCAGGGATTAACTCTTTCAAGTTCACATTGTCATCCTCCAAAATCATTTTCTGATTGCCTTTTTATATCATGTCCTTCTTTAAATGCAAAACTTTCTTCTTATTTTTTTTTCTGAATGACAATTCATTTTTCTCATGTCGAATATACTACATTTAGCAAATCCAAAGATGAATATTAGAAAATTATTGACTATATATTGTCATTAAATAGAACTATAGGATACAAAAATCTCAGTTAATTCCACCCAAATTGCTTTCACTAATGTTCTCATCACGTCTATACTACCAGCAAATAACGTACCATTTGTTAGAATTTGTCCTGAGATGACAGTTTCTTTTTCTACTTTCTTTGCAATTTCAGGTATCAATGTGCTGTCAGTAGAATTTTCTAAATGTTCTGATTTTTAGTTAAATGAAATTTTGATAAAATATTTGCACAACTGAAACCCCCATTAATACCTAATACCTCTGTAATTATTGAGGTGTAATTTACAAATAGCAAACTGTTGAGATCATGTGTATATTTTGTAGGGTACCTTTAAGGACAGAAATATTTCTATCGCCCCAGAAAGTTTCCTTCCACCCTTTCCCAGTTATCTCATTCCACTTCCACTCGCAACCCGTACCAAAAGCAAGCATCCATCTGTTTTCTATCACCTTAGGTTAGTTTATTCTATTCTAGGATTTTGTATAAATGTGTCATATAGTATGTACAGTTATGTACTGCATAACCATGTTTCAGTCAATGACAAACCACAAATCAGATGGTGGTTCTTTAAGATTATAATTTATTTTTACTATACTTTTTGCTATACTTAAGCTAGATACATTTAGATACATGAATACTTACCATTGTTTTAAAATTGCCTACAGTATTCAGTACAGTCACAAGCTGTACAGGTTTACAGCCTAGGAGCAATGGAGTATGCTACATAGCCTTGGTGTATAGTAGACTAACCCATCTAAGTTTGTGGAAGTACACTTTATGATGTTTGCACTGCAAAGTTACCTGATGACACATTTCTCAAAATGTATTCCTATGGTTAAGTGACACATGACTTTCTGTGGGGGTGTTTGTGTGTTTTTCACTCTGGTTAATATTTCTGAATTTCATCCATGTTGTCCTTTCATTGGGGAGAAATATTCCCTTGTATGAATATGATAGTTTATTTACCCATTTTCTCCTTGATGGGCATCAGAGTTTTGTCAGATTTTTTTTAGTATTATTTATAATGCAATAATGAATATTATTTTTTTGACATAGGGTCTCACTCTGTTGCTCAGGCTGGATTCCAGTGGTGCGATCATGGTTCACTGCAGCCTCGACTTCCCAGGCTCAAGTGATCTTCCCCTCCTCAGTCTCCCAAATAGCTGAGCACCACCATGTCTGGTTAATTTTTAAAAAATATTTCTTCTGTACAAATGGGATCCTATTATGTTGCCCAGGCTGGTCTCAATGTCCTGGCCTCAAGTGACCTTTCTGCCTCAACCTCTCAAAGTGCTAAGGCATGGTGAATATTTTTTTGGAATATTTTTGGAATATGAAGGTTTTTGTGAAAAAATTCTTTCATTTATTTTGAGTAAATAATTGAGAATTAAATTGCTGAGTAATAGTTTGATAGAATTTCTAGAATATAGTTTGAATAAAAATATCCAAATAGATTATACCACTTTATGCACCTGCCAGCTGTCTGTGCATGTGAGTTTCTGGTTGTTTTATATTCCTAACAATATTTGGTGTTTCAGTCTCTTTACTCTTGGCTATTTGGGTGAGTATATGGTGGTTTCTCCCTGTGGTTTAAATTTGCATTTCTCTGGTGACTAATGATGTTGAGATCTTCTATGTGCTCATTGTATATCTTCTTCTGTAAAGCTGGAGTATTTAAATCATTATAGAGGATTGCAATGTATTTTCAGTCTAGAATAACAATGTGTTGTCCATGTTCTCCAGAAGATTGGGTGGGTTTATCATTCTCTCCAAAGATTACTTCTCTTCATCTATCTCTTGTTTTGTTTATCTCCAGAGCTACCCACCACATGTTTAGATTCTCTGATTTCCAAGAAGGTGAGCATAGATATGACATTTAACAGGAAAATTTGTGGGAAACCACTGTATTCTGAGAGTTCTGCATATTTAAAGTATGTTCCTGTTTCCTTTTTAATAGCAAATTTGTTTCTTTTGAATACAATTGTATGTATGTTCTACTTGAACTCTCCAGCTAAGCAAATCTTGGTGTCATTTGCAATATCTGATTTACCTCCTTTTGTTATATTTCTAGTTTCATTCTGTAAGGTGGTATGATTATGTTATTTTCCATACTGTTCCCAAGTATTTATTCCTGTGTATTACTGAGCACATCTTCCATTATTGATTTTTATTTTCTGTTCTATCACTCAACATTCTGTTCTCCAGTTATTTCATTTTTCAATTTTATATTGATTTTTCTCTTTCCTTTCATTGTTGGCTTGAAGTAAATTCTATACTTATTTGATGAGCGTTAACTGCTGTGTTAATGCAGTCGCTACTGTATGGACATGTTGCTGTTGATTGGAGGCCAGTAGAGTATGTGCATGGAATTATTTTCAACAAATGTTAGCTGGATTGCACTTAGTCATCTCCATTCTTTTAGATGAACATCTGAAAAATTCTTTGGCTAATAAATTGTATCTCTGAAAAAAACTAAGTAATAAAAAGATCTGCTACTCTGGATCTAAAAGAACATATTTCTGAGGCAATTTGGATGTGGTAGAGAGTCAATGTGATACAGATACAAATCTACTCACTGACCAGTGATTCAGTGGAACACTGAGGTTGCTCAATCACAGTAGGCACATGGTACTAAGAAGATTACAGAGAAGGAGAAAGTAGAGGGTTTTTTTTTTCTGTCTCTATTTAGTCTTTTGATTTCTAGCTATGAAATCTTAAACTCTCCACACCAAGCCCTTAAGTAGTTTGCCAGCCATTGGGCCAGGATTTTTAGATGGCAGGAGAGCTAGAGATTCTTCCACACTGCCTTTTGATTGATGTAGATATCACATTTGCCTTCCTGTTTCACTGTGAGATGCTCCAGGAATCCCTTCATAGAAGAAATATTCTTGCTGAGATTCTGCCATTGGCAATTTATTCTTTTGACTTAAGGAAAAAAGTCTTTAAATGCAAGTGTCCCTAGTGAGAAGATAACACATTATGTCAAATACTTTATGATATTTTATATCAGTAACACTTTAATCTGAATTAGTTTAATGAGACTATCTTCCATTCAATTTTTAATTATTCTAATTGGTTTTTATTAATGAAAGAAATGTGTTATTGTAAAAATTTATAGAGAGATATGTAGTGCAAACGTTTAAAATATTTTCATTCAACATTCTGTTGAACATTGAATGTTGCCTGTCTTAAGAATATCAGGGGTAGTTATTATAAATGAATTGGCATAAATACTTTTTGGTCTAATTTAGTGTGTGCACGTACACACATAAACACACACACACACACACACACACACACACACACACACACACACACGATACTGATATCTAGGTGTACATCCAGAATATTTTTTTTAAACTTGACTTTTTCAAAATAGTACGTATGTATATCCTTCTTCATAACAATTGCTTAATATCCATGATATGGATTACTTCAGAAAGTTTAATCATTTCTCTTTAGAAAGACATTTAGCATTTTTTTTCTTATAGCAAACAATGTATACAACATCCAACTATCCTCAAATAATGTTGAGAGGAACATCTTTCTATGCCTTTGTTCAATTGTCAATATCTTAATATGATTCCTTGAAGTGGGATTGTTGGATTTGTACATTCCAAATTTTGACAGATACCACCATTTCTTCCAAAAATTCTGTGTCATTTAAATTTCACTAACAGTGTCTAAGCCAGCCAGTTTCTTCATTTTCCTGCCAGTTCTAAATATTTTCATTATTTTTAATTTATGCCAACTGGATAAGAAATAATTGAAGTATTGCTTTTTAGAGTTTATTTTTAAGATCACTAAGGATAATTGATTCAGCAAATAAATATTTATTGAGTATTCATTTTATGGTAAGAACTGTTTTCAATACTTGGAATATAGCAATAAACAAAGAGTCAAAATCTTTATAGTAGTATTTATGTTCTGATGGAAAGCTGGAGAAAGTGGATTATTTAACAAACAAATGAATATCTAAGTCTGATAGATGCAATGAAGAAAAATTAAGCAGGCTTAGAGAATAGATAATAATAAAGGAATGAGTAAGAGCGTGTACTGCTTCAAATAGGAAAGTCAGTAAAAGTTCCATCTCAACAGGTGTTATTTAAGTAGAAACTTAAGTAAAGTAAGGAAGTGAGACTGTATCTCTCTGGGAAAGGAGTGTTCCAGACAGAGGAGTAAACAAGTGCAAAGCCATACACAACAGGATGCCTGGAATGTTCCCCGAAGAAAGTTTCTCACATGGAGGAGTGTGAAGCAGGGGAGAGAGGCAGGAGGAGAGTCTGAGAGCTGGTCCCTCACCTGGGCCAGATGATTCAAAGATGTATTGGTCAAGGCAAGGGTTTAAGATTTAGTTGAGTGACAGGAGATGCCAGATTTCTCTGAGCATTGTATAGCCCTGTGGTGAACCAAGGGTATGTCAGTGCCAGCTACAAGCCTGAGGGCAGGGATAAAGGTGCATCTTCTGTAGAGAATCCATAAACAAAACTAAAAAATGAGAAGAAAACAGAGAACAGATTAGTAGGTACCAGAGACTAGTGATAGGAGGGGACAGATATTGCTGTAAAAGGTAGCAGAAACAAGTCTTGTAGTAATAGAGCAACTCCGTAGCTTGATTAAGGTGCTGGTTACATGAGTCAGCACAGATGATAACATTGCATAGAAACACATGCATGCACAGACACACTCACACATAGGAATGCATGCAAAACAGGTGAAATCTGGGTAAGCTCTGTAGATTGTATCAATGCCAATTTCCTGGTTTTGATATTGTACTCTGGTTGTGCAAGATGTTATCATGGGGGAAACTTAGTGAAAGGTACATGGGACCTCCATGCCCTTGTGTGTGTGTGTGTGTAACTTCTTGTGTGTAACATCAAGATAAAAAACAAAACAATCACATTTAGTTATCACCTTGTGCCAGCAATTCTTAATAAATCAGTGATAAAAATACTCCTCCCCTGGGGCAGCCTACCCCCAGCATCCCACCCCTGGCACTCACTATTATAGTCTAGAAGTTACATTTAATGCTCTTTTGCTGTCACCCTTGTCTCCTAAATATTCACATAGTAGATACGATGAATTCAAGTTTTAATGGAGATCAAGTCATTGGTTCGTTTTAACTGTTACTAAAAACTTCCTACATACAGTTGTTTTTACATATGACACTCGATACTTGGATGAACAATATTTCAACAACATTCTTTAACCAAACAAAATTGCTACAAAATGTAGCAGATAACTTAAAAAAAAGAAGAATATAAAAGTAGTGCCTTAGTCTCTCCTGCAGGTGTAACAGGATACCACATACTGTGTAATTTATGATACACAGAAATTTATTGGCTCACATTTCTGGAGGCTGATCAAGGTGCTGTAATCTAGTGAGAGCCTTCTTGCTGTGTTATAACATGGCAGAAGGTATCACATGGCAGAAGAACAGAGAGAGAATGAGCCTAAGAGAGGGCAAACCTACTCCCTAGGTAAGTAATCCATGCACTCCTATGATAATGACATTAGTTCATTAATGAGGGAGGAGCCCTCCTGATAAAAACACTTCTTAAAGGTAACACTTCCCAATACCATCACAAAGGCAATCAAATTTCAGCATTAGATTTTTTTTTCTTTGGAGGGGTGTGGGCATTTAAACCATAGCACAAAGACTTTGAGAAATTAAAGATGATACCTAAAATCTTGTCTATTATACTATCTTAAGCATTCTTACAGTTTTTATTTGATATTATCAAATTTTTTGGATAATCATATATAAGCAGTAATATTTATCTTTTCTCACTTAATATTTATACCTTTTATGTCTTTTTCATGTTATCACATTAGGTAGGAAATCTAGCCCAACATTAGGTTATAGTATGTTCATTGTTATCTTTGCCTTGCTTCTAACTTGAGTTTTACAATTCTAATTATGACTTGATTTTTATTTATGTTATATGACATTTATTAAGGGAGGGTGATTGTTTTCTTATTTATTTTTGAAGATTTGTATATTTGATTGTTAATGACTGTGGAATGTATAAACGCAGGCATACACACACTTACTGAGTTCCTAAATTTCCTCCCTCAATCTATGCAGTAAGTTACATTAACAGATATTTCAATGTTGAACTAACCTTGAATGATTATGGAAAAATAAAAAATCTATCATCCAATCAAAGTATGTATAATTGGCCAAAAGGCTGTAAGGGTATCCTGCATAGCAGGGACTTCAAAAATAAGTCACCAGAATAAAACAGAGAAGGCATTGCATAATTCACAATTATGCCCAGGCTATCCCAGGCTTTTTCAGAATTTCTCACCATCTTTTTCTTCTGTGAATACCCTGCCTGATCTTTCTCTTCTGTGAATGCCTACCTCATGTATAATTGGTACTATAAAAATGGATGCTTAATTACATACCTGTTTTATTATACTCTCCAGTTTTTTTGTGTGTAAATATAATTCCTCCAGTCAAATTATAAGCCCACCAAAATGTGGAATCATGCAGTCTCCTCTCTGGGACTTTGTAACAGTGCCTAGAAAAAGCCTGGTTAGTAATAACTGCTTTGCCTTGAGGAAGCAGGCAGTGGGGTGGAAAGGAGGGATTTAGCAGTTCAACACTTTTATTCCAATTACAGCTCAGCTGGCATGTCTTATTTGACAGTGATCTGTGTTAAGGAGGTGCTTTCTGCTTCCAGAATATTTCCTTTTATGAAGAATGTATTATTACCTTTTAACATTACATTGCTTATTGCTAAGAGGTTACAAAAGGTAAGTGGCCTAATGTGGGCACTTTCACACTGTGTCTATTTAAGTTATTGGACTTTGGTATCATTAGCAAGTAAATTTAACATGCTGACCTTTCATACATGCCTCTATTAACCTTGCTCTTATTTCCACTAGTCATTTTTCATTCTGAATCTTAGTATCTTATTTCTAATAAACTGCACTGGTTAATCTCGGATGATAAGAATCTGTTGCTTATATACAGTTCTTCCATATATTATATTTTCATTGGTTTGGGATCTTTTTTTAATTCAATCATCTGAATTTTTTTGATTTGTACCTATTTCTGATGTACTGCCTGGTGTCTTTTTTCCAGTTTTTGATTATCTTTAAAGCAATTCATAGGAGTTTATGGCTATAGGGATACCTTCTAATTTCAAGATGGAGCTTTTAAACCAACCTGACTCTACAGGTACTTATGTTTTAAGATTGCACGTGGGCAAGGCAGCAGACAGCTTAAACGGAGTCATCATTTGAATTAAAACATCATTCCTCTGGGTGGAAGTAATAGAAAGAAGTGCCTTTTAGGGCATAACTAGAGGGAATAGCTTGAAAAAAAAGACAATAGGCTGGATTTTAGCCACCACTTGCCCTCTTCGTAAGGTGAACTTTTGCAAACTTGACCTGTACAACCCTATTGAGACCCATTATATTAGGATTTTTAGTGCCATACTCTCAAATATACATCAAATTGTTGCTACCAACTTTTTCCCTCTTTTATTTAGTATTTCAGTTAGAATTGAATCCATATAACCACATTGATGTATTTATGTATTTATTCAATATTTGCTGAGTGCTGAGTGCTGACTATCTGGTTGTCAGTATCAGAGAGGCTTGAGTTAAAATGGTCAGCCAGACAAATACGGTGCCTGCTCTTGCAGACTCAGTATCATAGGGGAAATTAATTGAATATATGTGTTCTTATTTAAATATCTACATAGTCTTCACAGGCCTCCCACTATAGGTAGAATGCTTATTTCAAACTGTATATTGACAAAAAAGTCCTGTATTATTTTTATTGGTGGGTAAGAACATGCTATTAATGACTATCTGGTGGAAACAGACGATCTAGTCCTAACTACAGGGTATTAGCAACTTAGTTGGGAAGGAGAAAAAAATTTCCATTTTATGGAGAAGAACATCATCATTGCAGAATAAAATGAATAGATGTGAAGTACTGGAGGGATTGGGGTATGAATGAACCAAGGATTTTATCTTTTATTATAAGTTTTAACTAGAGGCAATACAAATGAGTGAAAGAAGCATCAGGACATGGAATTTTAGATTGATTTTTACACTGTTGATCTTGAGAAAGTCATGTGACCACTCTAGGTCTTGATTTTCTCATTTGTAAAAGTAGGATATTATTATAAGATATAATTAATATCTCATTCATTCTAAGATTCAAGAGCACTGCTCTGAGGAGAAAAGCAGTCTGTTATCTTCTTTAGGATCTGGTTGGCTATTGTTTGAGATATAAAAGCTCCTTAGATCATGCAAATGGTAACTCAGAAAAGGAGAAGCCTCTTTTTTCCAAAAATATAGCAGTATATGTGAGCTTTTTATTATCACAGATATAAAATAAAATAACTGTAGATGAAAGAAGTCTGATTTAATTAGTTGACAATGAATGTTAAGAAGAGAGGCCATAGTTGGTAATAACCTGGCGGCCTACAAGATGTAGTCTTGTCTTTGTTCCCAGGATAAGAAATATTAATATATCAGAAAGCAGGAATGGTTGTAATAGGAATCTTGTCCTGTTTGGATTCTTCTGGGCCTAATTGTAGGCAGGATGGTTCTGGATAGGTAACGCTGATGGTTCTCAGATGAGGTGCCTTACCATTATCTGTACCCTCTATTAGGGAGCCCGTAAAGGCTTTCTGACTTTTGTGCCAAATTGAATTCATTACTGTAAAGATCTTGAGCTGCCAGAGGTAGGAATATTATCTGAAAAGCCATGACTACTATCCATTGAGATACCCCCACACTGCCAAATATTAGCCATAATAAGTATGTCTTATCTGTGGGCTTCATTGATTTCAACAAAACAGTATTTGTTAGAGAACCTCAATTAATAAGGATAAGGTATAAATGCTTAAAAAAAAGATTTCTGCACCTGTAGTTCTTATGTTATTAAAAAACTATATTACTTTAAAAATTCATTTTACCTATCCTTTTAGAAATAGATAATAACACTTTTGGAATTAGTGTTTATTTACATTTAAGAACCTCCAAATATATTCATGCTGTTTTCGGTGTAAAATCATCTAATTTCATTTTTGAATGAAATAAGTATTATCTCATGATTTTCGATGCTTTTCCTCTCAAATTAAAACTTCATAGAAGACAATTATAGATTTTAAAATGTAAATCATTGTTCCCTTCATTTTATAACCTGTTTCTTCTGATGATTTACATATATATGAAAAATTTAGGCATATATAACTTAAGACAACTTTTTATAACATGTCTGCTATTTAAGCAAACATAAAATTCTACAGCATATCAGTAGTTTTTAAGTTTCTTTATTCTCCTCATGCACTAGAATGCTATCAGAAAATAGTGTATCTTATTGGCTAAAGTATTATCTCTCACTCATTACAATAAAAATATCAGCATATAGATTTTAACTACAAGCAATATACAGGTGTTGAGATACACCGCAGTCAAATTAAAAAGATAGATTTCAGTCTATAGCTATGGAAATGTGCAACAAATCTAAGAGTTTCAAATCCTTAACCTGGAAGAGTCAAACATGGTGATAAAGAGGAAAAACTAGCATCACACTCTCTGAGTTCAAGTCTTGCCTCAGCCATTTATGAATCATAAAATCTTGAACAAATTTTAAAAAAAAACTTTAGTTGTCTCATTGAAAACTGGAGATAATAGTAGTACTCATCTCATAGAATTTTCTTCTTAGTTAAATTAGACTATACTTATATGTTGCTTAGTACATCAAGTGTTCAATATGTGATCTAGTCCATGCATGCTCAGTCGGGGTGATAACACCCCCAAGCGGACAAAAATTAGTTCTTAGGGTTAAATAAAATATTGCACTTATTATATATAAAGCACAAATGCACATATAGCACATATGCAGATATAAAGCATATTTGTATTATGAAAATATCATAAGGGAGGAAGGAACAATTAGGAAAAAATGTTTACAAAAATTACTTAGGGAGAAGATCATAAAACATAGGTGAGAAACACAATGTAGTATAATCTATTTTGTTGAAGTTCAGTTGCTAAGAGATTTGTGCAGTTCACAGAAGTAGTAGTAGACTCTCAGTTTAATGGTTTTTAAATGAGAGTATTTTGCCAATTGACTTGCCAAAATTATACTCCATGAATTATTCAGAAGAGTGACTCCCCAACCTGGTAGTCACAAATACTTTATAAAGTATAAATCCTTGTTGTGCTTTCTGCTAATTTTGACCCAGTGCCTCTGACTTGGGACTACATTAGGTTCCATTGGTTTAGACAGGTTGGAAGCTACTAATTTAGAATACTGTCTCTGACATAGTGAAGACCTATACAAGTAGGACTTGTAATATGTGAATGCACCTGGGAGGACGGCGCTTTCATTCAGTTTTGCAGTAAATAGGTTATGCATTTCCTCATACAGAAGAATGAACTAGTCTGCATTTAAAAAATTCTTCAGGGTCTTGTTCCTGTCACTACTCAGAACCTAGTGAATCCCATGAGCCTTCCTTTGAAGTTGAATTAACTTGTTTAGTCTAAAATGATTTGCAAATTTAAAGAAGCGTATGCTAACAATGATGCCAGCTACAATGATGCCTTCATTATCACACATTTATTTTAGAACACAAAGTTCTTACTTAGACCTTGTCTGCTTTTTCTTCAGTCCCTTAGAAAGAGGTTTAAGCTTTGGCATTTGTGACAGCATTCTTGGCGAAGTGTGTTATTTTAGAGAATGTGGATTTCTTTTTCTTGCTATCATTATTACAGATTTCTATTCACACACTTTTAGGTTGGAGTACCTACCTTGTGAAGGAACACAGGTGAAGGTCTGTTTTGCTTGATTCCCCCTGTGGGCTAAAAGGACATCTTGTGACCTGAACTGAAGTCTGCGAGACCCAGCTCTGCTTTTTCTCATCTCTTTCTTACCAGATCTTCCTGTTCCCTTTCTCTCCCTTCGGACATACTTATCTCAACCATGCTTTTGTATTTTTTAATCATCCTTCTCCCTTCAAATTCTTGATCATTAGCCTTAGGAACATTTTACTGTCACCTCTGGCCTTTCTTAGTTGATAAAAAGAAAGAATTTGTGCTACTTACATTGTAGTGAAATTAGGTGCTTGATATGGTTTGGCTGTGTCCCCACCCAAATCTAATCTTGAATTGTAGTTTCCATAATCCCCAAGTATCATGGGAGGGACCTGGTGGGAGGTAATTGAACCATGGAGGTGGTTACCTCCATACTGTTCTCATGAGAGTGAGTGAGTTACCATGAAATCTATTGGTGTTATAAGGGGTTTTTCCCCCCTCCTTGCTCTGAATTTCTCATTGCTGCTGCCATGTGAAGGACATATTTGCTTCCCCTTCCCCTATGATTGTAAGTTTCCTGAGGCCTCCCCAGCCCTGCAGATCTGTGAGTCAATTAAACCTCTTTCCTTTATAAATTACCCAGTCTTGGGTATTTCTTCATAGCAGCATTTCTTCATAGCAGCATTGAGAATGTACTAATACAATAAACTGCTACTGCCAAGAGTGGGGCACGGCTGTAAAGATACCTGAAAATGTGGAAGCGACTTTAGAGAAGGTTGGAACAGTTTGGAGGGCTCAGAAGAAGATAGGAAGATGTAGGAAAGTTTGGAACTCCTAGAGGCTTGGAGGGCTCAGAAGATAGGAAAATATAGGAAAGTCTGGAACTTTCTAGAGACTTGTTGAATGGCTTTGACCAAAATGCTAATAGTAATATGGACAATAAAGTCCAAGCTGAGGTCGTCTCAGATGAAGATGAAGAGCTTTTTGGGAACTGGAGTAAAGGTCACTCTTGCTATGCAAAGAGACTGGTGGCATTTTGCTTCTGCCCTAGAGATCTGTGGAAGTTTGAACTTGAGAGAGATGATTTAGGGTATTTAGTGGAAGAAATTATTAGGCCACAGAGCATTCAGGAGAAAGCGGATCACAGAATTTTGGAAAATTTGCAGCCTGATGATGTGATAGAAAAGAAAACCCCATTTTGGGGTAAGAAATTCAAGCTGGCTGCAGGAATTTGCATAAGTAACAAGGAGCCAAATATTAATCACCAAGACCTTTGCAGCAGCCTCTTCCATCACAGGCCATGGAGGCCTGGGAAGGAAAAATGACTTTATTGGCTGGGTCCAGGGAACCCCTGCTCAATGCAGCCTTGAACATAGTGCCCTGCATCCCAGCTGCTTCAGCTCCAGCCATGGCTAAGAGAGGCCAATATACAGCTTAGGCTGTTGTTTCAGAGGGTGGAAGCTCCAAGCCTTGATGACTTACCTGTGGTGTTGGGCCTTCGGGTGCACAGAAGTCAAGAATTGCAGTTTGGGAACCTCTACCTAAATTTCAGAGGATATATGAAAATACCTGTATGTCCAGGCAGAAGTATTCTGCAGGGGTGGAACCCTCATGAAGAACTTCTGCTAAGGCAATGTGGAAGGGAAATGTAGAGTTGGACCTCTTACACAGAGTCCTCACCAGGGCACTGCCTATTGGAGCTATGAGAAGAGAGCCACCATTTTCCAGACCTGAGAATGGTAGATTCACCAACAACTTGCACTACTTGTGACCTACTGGATCCCATGAGCCTTTCTGTTCTCTGCACCTGGAAAAGCTGCAGATACTCAATGCCAGCCTGTGAAGGCAGCCAGGAGAGGGTCTATACCCTGCAAAGTCACAGGGGCAGAGTTGCCTAAGGCCATGAGAGCCCACCTCTTGTATCAGCATGTCCTGGATATGAGACATGGAGTCAAAGGAGATCATTTTGGAGCTTTAAGATTTGACTACCCCTGTGAATTTCAGACTTGCATGGGGCCTGTCGCTTCTTCATTTTGGCCAATTTTTCCCATTTGCAATGGGTATATGTAACCAATGCCTGTATCCTCATTGTATCTAGGAAGTAACTAACTTGCTTTTGAATTTATTGGCTCATAGGTGGAAGGGACTTGCCTTGTCTCAGATGAGACTTTGGACTTGGACTTTTGGGTTAATGCTGGAATGAGTTAAGACTTTGAGGAACTTTTGGGAAGGCATGATTGTGTTTTGAAATGTGAAGACAAGAGATTTGAGCAGGGCCAGGGTAGAATGATATGGTTTGACTATGTTCCTGCCCAAATCAAATCTTGAATTTTATTTCCCATAATTTCCACATGTTGTGGGAAGGACTCAATGGGAGGTAATTGAGATCGTACGGGTGGTGGCTACCTTCATTCTGTTCTTGTGATAGTGAGTTCGTTCTCATGAGATCTGATAAAACAATCTTCAGGAGAAAAATAAAGGCAAAACAAATGAAGTACACATACAATTTTAGAAAGAAACCAAAATCAATAGCCACCAATTACATAATTAAGGAAAAAATATAGTAGCCTTCAGCCATATATTCATCCGTTTCTATTATCATATGTTCTCTCCTCTGTCCCCCTTTTGAAATTTATTTTCTGATTATTTCTCACACTTTTA
>CAUYQU010011073.1:0-12412 GCA_963574635.1 Cheracebus regulus
CCAGGATACAGTGTTTGCAGTGAGCTGAGATAATGCCACCGTACCCTCCCCTGAGGTACAGATTAAGACTATGTCAAAAAAAAAAAAAAAAAAAAACGAAAAAAAAACAAAACTAAAAAACAGTCTGTGCATGGTAGATCATATCTGTAATCCCAGCACTTTGAGAGGCTGAGGCCGGCAGATCTCGGTCAAGAGATCGAGACCATCCTGACCAACATGGTGAAACCTTGTCTCTACTAAAAGTATAAAAATTAGCAGGGCATGGTGGTGCACGCCTGTAATCCCAGCTACTTGGGAGGTGGAGTGAGCTGAGATCTCGCCACTGCACTCCAGCCTGGCAACAGAGCAAGAGTCCGTCTCAAAAAAAATAAAATTAAATTAAAAAGCCATAACAGTTTCCCCCCCCCCCCTTTTTTTTGAGATGGAGTCTTGCCCTATCTTTCAGGCTGGAGTAGAGTGACACCATCACAGTTCACTGCAGCCTCAACCTCCTAGGCTCAAGTGATCCTCCCACCTCACTTGAGTAGTTGGGAACAGGTGCCCACCACCACACTTGGCTAATTTTTGTATTTTTTGTAGAGACAGGGTCTCTCTATGTTGCCCAGGCTGGTCTTGAACTCCTGGGCTCAAACAGTCTGCCAGCCTCGGCCTCTCAAAATGCTGAGATTACAGGCCTGTGCCACCACGCCCAGCCTCTTTAAACAATAGTTTTAGCTGTTGAATGAGCTCTGACAAACCATATGCATTTCATAAACTAACCAAAATACCGTCTTCATATATTTCTATTTTTCTTGCAAAAACGTTAAGTAAGCCATCCGAGTAAAAAAAAAAAAAAAAAAGGATTTAACAGAAACAATGAAAAATGAAAATGCAGCCGGTCGCGTGGCTCACGCCTATAAACCCAGCACTTTGGGAGGCCAAGGCGGGTGGATCACGAGGTCAGCAGTTTAAGACCAGTCTGGCAGGGAGCGGTGGCGCCTGCCTGTAGTCCCAGCTATTCAGGAGGCTGAGGCCGGAGGATTTCTTGAATCCAGGAGTTCTGCGCTGTAGTGTGCTATGCCGATCGGGTATCCGCACTAAGTTCGGCATCAATATGGTGACCTCCCGGGAGCGCCGACCACCAGGTTGCCTAAAGAGGGGTGAACCGGCCCAGGTCGGAAACGGAGCAGGTCAAAACTCCCGTGTTGATCAGAAATGGGATCACGCCTGTGAATAGCCACTGCACTCCAGCCTGGGCAACATAGTGAGACCCCATCCCTATTTAAAAAAAAAAAAAAAAAAAAAAAGACCAGTCTAGCTAACATGGTGAAACCCTGTCTCTACTAAAAATACAAAAATTTAAAAATTAGCTGGGGGCTGTGGCGGGTGCCTGTAATCCCAGCTACTCAGGAGGCTGAGGCAGAAGAATCGCTTGAACCCAGGAGGTAGAGGTTGCAGTGAGCTGAGATCACTCCACTGCACTCCAGCCTGGGCAATAGAAAGACTCTGTCTCAAAAAAAAAAAAAAAGAAAGAAAGAAAGAAAGAAAAGAAAAATGAAAATGCAAAGGGTTTATGCCAAAAAGCAAACCAGTTCTTTGCAGCCTGTCATTTGTTTTTGGGCTGTGAAGTTGTGTAGAGGGTGATCAGGCAGTAGACAGTTCCTCCTACATGGTCTGGTAAAGTGTTTGGTCAGGCAGGCCTTGTTTCAGGTGGATAGACACACCATTAGATTTCTGGAAAAACATCTGCAGTTCTGGAACTTTGTTTTTCCCAAATTATGTGCAGTGGAATCAGGGATCAGCTTAGTTGATGTGGCAAATATGGTAGGTGGTGCTTCTGTGAAAACTACAGGCTTTAATCCCTGCAGGCTATAAGCCTCCGAAGCCCATGCTCCCGCCAACTTCTGTGTGAAGCCACTAAATTTATAGTACATGACACCTGGAGTCTGGCTTCTTGCATCCGCTTCTTGCATGATCACTCCAGAGAAGCCAGCTGTCCTTCTATTTTATTGGGTCTCACTTTGTTGCCCAGGCTGAGGTGCAGTTGACCTCCCAGACTAAAGTGATCCTCCTACCTCAGCCACTCAAGTAACTGGGACTACAGGGCAAAAGCCACCACACTCAGCTAATTTTTGTATTTTTTTTTTTTTTTTTTTTTGTAGGGACGGGGTTTTGCCATGTAGCCCAACCTTGCCTCAAACTCCTGAGCTCAAGCCATCTATCCACCTTGGCATGAGCCACCATGCCTGGCCCCAAGTATCCTCTTAAACTAGTGAGTTTTACTAGTCTTCTGGCTAAAATTCTAAAACAAAAACTATAAAATCTTTGTATCTGTCTGTATCTTTATGTGTAGGTGTGTATGTCTGTTTGTATACTGTCTACATGGGTATCAAACTGACATAAATAAATGAGTGCTCTTAGCCAGGTGTGGTGGCACATGCTTTTAATCATAGCTACTGGGAGGCTGAGGCAGACGAATTGCTTGAACCCAGGAGGTGGAGGTTGTGGTGAGCCGAGATAGCGCCATTGCACTCCAGCCTGGGCAAGAAGAGCGAAACTCCGTCCCAAAAAAAAAAAAAAAAAAAAAAAGAGTGCTCATGTATTAAGTAAATAAGCCAAAATACTTTTTAATTTTTTTCCACTCTCTCAACCCAGCTTTTCCATACTCTGGGAAGAACCAGGAAGAGAAGGCTTTTTTTTTTTTTTTAATTTTTTCTTTTCTTGAGATGGAGTCTTGTTTTGTCACCCAGGCTGGAGTGTAGTGGTACCATCTTGGCTCACTGCAACCTCTGCCTCCTGGGTTCAAGCGGTTCTTCTGCCTCAGCCTTCCAAGTGCTGGGATTACAGGTGAGAGCCACTACGCCCGGCTTTTTTTTTTTTTTTTTGAGACAGTGTCTCAGTCTGTTGCCCAGGCTGGAGTGAGGTGGTGCAATCACAGCTCACGGTAGCCTTAAACTCCTTGGGCTCAAGGTATCCTCTGCCTCAGCCTCTTGAGTGGCTAGGACTACAGGTGTGTGCCACCAGGTTGGCAAATTTTTTCTTTTTAAATTTTTTTGTAGAGATGGGATCTTACTACATTGCCCAGGCTGGTCTTGAACTCCTGGCCTCAAGTGATCCTCCCACCTCAACCTCTCAAAGTGCTTGGATTACAGAAGTGAGCCACTGTACCTGGCCAAGAAATGGTGTTTAACTTTCTTTGGGTCATATTTGTATAAATATGTTATTAATATATATGTTTCAAAATTGTCTGAAATTCCTAAAATTCTGATATGTCTTAATAATGTTATCAATAATAATTAAGGTTATTATAGTAAATTGATATATACTACAGAGATAACTATATTTCTTCTTTTTTTTTTTTTTCTTTTTTTTTTTTTTAAGACTAGTCAAGTGCAGTAGTGAGAAGGGGGGAAAGAGTAGAGCAAGGAGTTCGACTGTGAACAATCAATTGAGATAACTCACTACCTTCGGACCAGCCGAGATAACTATATTTCTTAAACAATTGTGTCATTAAACATGGATGGCTAGAATAGTCAAGCCAAAAGTCTTTTCTTTTTCTTTTTTTAAGACAGGGTTTGACCACGTTGGTCAGGCTGGTCTTGAATTCCCAACCTCAGGTGATCCGCCCGCCTTGGCCTCCAAAGTGCTTGGATTACAGGTGTGAGCCACCACACTCAGCCAAGCCAAAAGTCTTTTGTCATTCACAGACAATTATTGTTTTACTTTGATTCGTCTCAAAAAGTGGTTTATGGTTGGGGCGTGGTGGCTCACACCTGTAATCCCAGAACTCTGGGAGGCTGAGGTAGGAGGATTGCTTGAGTTTAGCAGTTTGAAACCAGCCTGGGCAACAGAGCAAGACTCTGTCTCAAAAAAAAAAAAAAAAAAAAAAGAAATGATAAAAGAAAATAACTTTTATCTGAGGAATGCAATTATGCGGCCCCTGAGACACATTAAAATGAGAAAACAGGCCGGGCCTAATCCTAGCAATTTGGGAGGCTAAGGCGGGCAGATCACCTGAAGTCGAGAATTCAAGACCAGCCTGGCCAACATGGCGAAATTCTGTCTCTACTAAAAAATACAAAAAGTAGCCAGGCATGGTGGCAGGTGTCTCTAATCCCAGCTACTCAGCAGATGGAAGGAGGGAGAATTGCTTGAACCTGGGAGGCGGAGGTTGCAGTGAGCTGAGACTGCACCACTACACTGCAGCCTGGCAACAGGGCAAGATTCTGTCAAAAAATAAAAATAAAAAAACAGGAGAACAATCATGTCCTGCTCCCCTATTTGAGCTGTGTATTAGTCTCTTGAATCTGCTTGCTGGCTGGGCACAGGTGGCTCATGCCTGTAATCCTAGCACTTTGCGAGGCCAAGGCAGGAGGATCACTTGAGCCTAGGCATTCAAAACCAGCCTGGGCCACATAGTGACATACAGTCTTTAAAAATTTTTTGAAAAGAAAAAAAAAAAATCCACTTGTAACTGCTGCTAATCAGAGTGTATATTCAGGACAACTTGAATCTGTGCTCCTGGGTTGTAGTCCTTAAGACTGGCACACACAAACTCTCTACCTACATTAACTTTGCCTTGGCTTCTTCCTTTTAGGTTGATGTGTCTTCATGAGGTGATTTCATAACATGCAACTTTGCTGAATTCAGTTAACTTTAATAGCTCTCTTATAAATTCTTTGGAGTTTCCTATAGATACAATTTTAGTCTAGTCAGGTTGCTGTAACAAAATATCACAGACTGGGTGACTTAAACCAAAGAAGTTTGTTTTCTCACAGTTTTAGAGGCTAGATGTTCAAAATTGAGGTGCTGAGAGGGTTGGGTTTTGGTGAGATCTCTCCTCAGCTTGCAGATGGCAGCTTCTCTGTGTGCGCTTACATGGCCTTTTCTCTGCTCACACATGACGAGAGCTCTGGAGTCCCTCTTTTTTTTTTTTTTTTTTGAGACAGTGTCTCACTCTGTCACCAGGGCTGAAGTGCAGTGGCTGAATCTCGGCTCACTGAAACCTCCACCTCCCAGGTTCAAGCAATTCTCCTGCCTCAGCCTCCCAAGTAGCTGGGATTACAGGTGCCCACCACTACGCCTAGCTAATGTTTTGTATTTTTAGTAGAGACGGGGTTTCACCATGTTGGCCAGGCTGGTCTCGAACTCCTGACCTTGCAATTCGACTGCCTTGGCCTCCCAAAGTGCTGGGATTACAGGTGTGAGTCACCGCGCCCGGCCCCTTCCTCTTCTTATAGACACCAGTCCTGTTGTATTAGGGTCCCACCCTTATGATCTCATTTGACCTTAATTAACCACTTAAAGGTCCCATCTTCAAATATAGTCACACTGGGAGTTAGGACTTAAGCATATCAATTTTGACAAACACAATTCACTCCATAACATTTTGCTCTCTGCCCCCTCCAAATTCACGTACCTCTGGCATGCAAAATACATTCACTCTGTCGCCCCGCAACACTCTCTAAAGGCTCAAACCATTTCAGCATCAGTTCCAAGTCCAAAGTCTCATCTAAATACCAAAATCAGATCATGTATGGGTGAAACACTAGAAGTGATTCATACTGAGGTAAAATTTCTCTCTAGCTGTGAATCTGTGAAACCAGTCGATGTGCTTCCAAAACACACTGGTGAGACAACCATGAGATAGATGTTCCCAGTCCAAAAGGTAGAAATCAGAAAGAAGAAGGAGGTGATGAGTCCCATGCAAGTAAAAAATCGAGCAAGGCAAACCGCATTAGATCGCAAGTCTTGAGAATAATCCTCTTTGGCTTGATGCTTCATCCTCTGGAGTCACTGGGGTGGCAGTGTCACCCCCATGGCACTAGGTGATGGCATCCTGGAGTGTTGAAACCAGGCTTTCGTTTGTTGGTATAGGATTACTCATAGTATTCTTATAGTCCCTTCTATTTCTGTATGGTTGGTAGTAATGTCTTCATTTTTATTTATTTTATTATTACTATTTTTTATTTTTGTAGTTTAGAGACAAGGTCTCACTATGTCACCCAGGCTGGTCTCCAACTCCTGAGCTCAAGTGATCCTTCTGCCTCAGCCTCCCAAAGTGTTAGGATTACAGGCCTGAGCCACCAGGCCCAGGCTTCATTTTTATTTCTGGTTTTAATTATTTGTATTCTCTCTTTTTTTCTTAGACTACCTAAGAGTTTGTCAATTTTATTGATTTTTTTCAAAGAACCAACTTTTGGTTTTGTGTTTTCAATTTGCTGAAAGCCAGTGGGTCAAAGAAGAAATCACAAGGAGTATTGGAAAATACTTTGAGATGAATGCAAATGGAATCACAGCATATCAAAACTTACGGGATGTAGTGAAAGCAGTGCTCAGAGGAAAATCTGTAGCTGTAAATGCCTACTTTCCAAAAGAAGAAATAAGCCAGGCATGGGGACTCATGCCTGTAATCCTAACACTTTGGGAGGCTGAGGCAGGCGGATCACCTGAGGAAAGGGGTTTGAGACCAGCATGGCCAACATGGTGAAACCCCGTCTCTACTAAAAATACAAAGATTAGCCAGGTGGGGTGGCACGCACCTGTAATCCCAGCTACTTGAGAGACTGAGGCAGGAAAATCACTTAAACCCAGGAGGCAGAGGTTGTAGTAAGCCGGGATGGTGCCACTGCACTCCAGCCTGGGCAACAAGAACGAAACACCGTCTCAAAAAAAGAAAACAAACGGCCAGGTGCAGTGGTTCACGGTTGTGATCCCAGCACTTTGGGAGGCTGAGGTGAGCCGGTCACCTGAGGTCAGGAGTTCGAGACCAGCTTGACCAACATGGAGAAACCCTGTCTCTATTAAAAATACAAAATTAGCTGGGTGGGGTGGCGCATGCCTGTAATCCCAGCTACTTGGGAGGCTGAGGCAGGAGAATTGCTTGAACCCAGGAGGCGGAGGTTGCAGTGAGCCGAGATCGTGCCATTGCACTCCAGCCTGGGCAACAAGAGCAGAACTCCGTCTCAAAAATTATAATAATAATAATAATAACAAAATAAATCAAGAAGAAATAGCTCAAATCAATAATTCAACTTTATATCTCAAGAAACTAGAAAAAGAAGAGCAAACTAAACTCAAAACTAGCAGAAGGAAGGAAATAAAGACTAAAGCAGAGATAAAAGAAATATAAGAAAAACCAGAGAGTAATGAGAGAATACCATCATCTACCTATTTCCTCAGCATACTTATTGTGCCATGTGTGTGTGTGTGTGTGTGTGTGTATATATATATATTTTTTTTTTTTTTTTTTTTTTTTTTGAGAAGTTTCACTCTTGTTGCCCAGGATGGAGTGTAAAGGCACAATCTGAGCTCACTGCAACCTCTGCCTCCCGGGTTCATGATTCTCCCACTTCAGCCACCTAAGTAGCTGGGATTACAGGCGCCCACCACCATGGCTGGCTAATTTTTGTATTTTTAGTAGAGACGGAGTTTCTCCATGTTGGTCAGTGGTCAGGCTGGTCTTGAACTCCTGACCTCAGGAGATCTGCCTGCCTCCGCTTCCCAACGTGCTGGGATTACAGGCATGAGCCACCCTGCCCGGTCTCTTGTACCATATTTTAAGATGTGACTACTGTTCTTTTGTGTTGGTTGAGGACATCCTTGTCAATTCAAAAATTAAATATTAGTAAACATTTATTAGATAAATATAAATTGAATATCCAATATTTTCTTCTCCCACCCTAATGGATTTTCTCATGCACCTCCTAATGTAGGTGGTCCTCATTTTGGAGACCACTGGTCCATACTTCTGCTTCTTTATCTCCTGTTCTTTGCAGTGGTGCAATCATAGCTTGCTGCAGCCTAGACCTTCGGTCTCAAGTGATCCTCTTATCTCAGCCTTCCAAGGAGCTGGGACAGCAGTCATTTGCCACCACACCTGGCTAACTTTTTTTTTTTTTTTTTTTTTTTGAGACAGAGTCTTGCTCTGTCGCCCAGGCAGGAGTGCAGTGGTGCGATCTTGGCTCACTGCAACCTCTGCCTTCTGGGTTCAAGCAATTCTCCTGCCTCAGCCTCCTGACTAGCTGGGACTAGAGGCACGTGCCACCACGCCTGGCTAATTTTTTGCATTTTTAGTAGAGATGGGGTTTCACCATGTTAGCTAGGATGGTCTTGTTCTCCTAACATTGTGATCCACCCACCCTGGCCTCCCAAAGTGCTGCTATTATGGGGGTGAGCCACTGCACCCTGCCAAATTTTTTATTTTTTGTAAAAATGGAGGTGTCACTTCTTTTCCCAGGATGGCTTTGAACTCCTGACCTCAGGCGATCCATTTGCCTCTGCCTCCAAAAGTGCTGGGATTACAGGTGTGAGCCACCGCAACAAGCCAACCATTTGTCAACTTCGGATGAGTTTATAGATTTAGGCTTTGAGCATCCAGAGTTGTGACCATCACAAAAAAGATATCAGTTTCACATGCCTCCTGATGGAAGAACTCGCCAAGCAGGCACCGTGGCTCATGCCTGTAATCCAGCACTTTGGGAGGCCGAGGTGGGTAGATCACTAGGGCAGAAGTTTGAGACCAGCCTAGTCAAGATAGTGAAACCCCATCTCTACTAAAAATATAAAAATTAGCTGGGCACGGTGGCTCACATCTGTAAGCACTTTGGGAGGCTGAGGCAGGGGGATCACAAGGTCAGGAGTTCGAAACCAGCCTGGTCAATATGGTGAAACTCCGTCTCTACTAAATATACAAAAATTAGCCAGGCATGGTGGTGGGTGCCTGTAATCCTAGCTACTAAGGAGACTGAGGCAGGAGAATCACTTGAACCCAGGAGGCAGAGGTTGCAGTGAGCCGAGATCACGCCACTGCACTCCAGCCTGGCGACATAGTGAGACTCTGTCTCAAAAATAAATAAATAAATAAAAAGAGAAAAAAAAGTGCCCCAGATGATTTCTTGTCTATTTCCCCTGAATAGCCCCAGGACAGGAAATGCCTGAGACAGTCATTGCAAGGCTGCTGCTACAAGAATAAGAAATACTTCCATTATCTAAAAGCATATTAAATTCCTTTAAAACATTTTTTAAAATCTCCTTATATATGCTTAAAATATAGCTTGAAGGATACACAAAAACTGGCTCTAGGAAGGCAAACTGAATGCAAGACTTTACATTCTTTTGTACCTTTTATATTTTGTTCATGTTTTATGTGATCAAAAATAAAATAATTGGAAAGGAAAGGAGGAAGGAAGAAAAATTTTAGATTAGTTGTGTTTCTCTGTTGCCCAGGCTAGAGTGCAATGGCATAATCTCAGCTCACTGCAACCTTCGCCTCCCAGGTTCAAGCAATTCTCCCGCCTCAGCCTCCCTAGTAGCTGGGATTACAGGAGCCCACCACCATGCCCAGCTAATTTTTTGTATTTTTTTTATAAAGATGGGGTTTCACCATGATGGCCAGGCTGGTCTTGAACTCCTGACCTCAGGTGATCCACCCACCTCAGCCTCCCAAAGTGCTAGGATTACAGGCGTGAGCCACCACGCCCAGCCATTTCTGTAGTTTTAATAGAGACAGGGTTTCGCTGTGTTGGCTGGGATGGTCTCGATTTCTTGACTTTGTGATCTGCCCAACTCGACCTCCCAAAGTGTTGGGATTACAGGGGTGAGCCACCGCGTCCGGCCTTTTTTTTTGTATTGTTAATAGATGATGAAACCACCTCTCTACTAAAAATACAAAAATTAGATGGGCATGCTGGGCTACACTTGAAATCCCAGCTACTCAGGAGGTTGAGGCACAAGAATCACTTGAACCCAGAAGGCAGAGGTTGCAGTGAGCCCCAAGATTGCGCCACTGCGCTCCAGCCTGGGTGGCTGAGAGAGACTCTGTCTCAAAAAAACAAAAAAAACCCCAAAAACATAGCAGGACATGGGCCAGGCACGGTGGCTCACACCTGTAATCCCACCACTTTGGGAGGTCGAGGCAGGCAGCCAAGTTTTTTATTTTTGTAGAGACCTGAGGTCGGGAGTTCAAGACCAGCCTGACCAACATGGAGAAACCCCATCTCTACTAAAAATACAAAATTAGCTGGAGCTAGTGGCACATGCCTGTAATCCCAGCTATTGGGAGGCTGAGGCAGAAGAATTGCTTGAACCCAGGAGACAGAGGTCGCGGTCAACAAAGATTGTGCAATTGTACTCCAGCCTGGGCAAAAAGAGTGAAACTTCGTCTCAAAAAAACAAACAAACAAAAAACTTAGTAGGATGTGGGCAATAGAGACAAAGAAAGACTAGCTTCAGACAAAAGTGGGGTAGGAGTAGAGAGCAAGATATCATGTTTTTATTTCTTCTCTTTCTTTTTTTCTTTTTTTAAGACATCATGTTTTTGAACACTACCAGAAGACGACAGACAGAAGAAGGAGCTCGGTGGTGTAGGTAGGAAAGCCATCTGAACAAATCCTTCAGAGAAATTAAATTTATGTAAATGTGAACAACAGAAGAGTATGTGTTAAATTCCACGCAAAGCTACCATAAGAGAAAAGAGAATTTAGAATAGGTCGGTTAAAAAAAAAGGAAAAAAGAACAAGAAAACAGATAAAGAAGACAGGAAAATATTCATGCCAGAGAGATGCTCACAAAACAGATGAAAATCGTAACATTTTATTTTAAAATGAGCTAAAAGACATTAAGAAAGTTATATAAGGCCAGGCGAGGTGGCTAACATCTGTAATCCTAGCACTTTGGGAGGCCGAGGCGGGCGGATCACAAGGTCAAGAGATCAAGACCATCCTGGCCAACATGGTGAAACCCCGTCTCTACTAAAAATACAAAAATTAGTGGGCGTGGTGGCATGCGCCTGTAGTCCTAGCTAGTCAGGAGGCTGAGGCAGGAGAATTGCTTTAACCCAGGAGGGGGAGGTTGCAATAAGCCAAGATCACACCATTGCGCTCCAGCCTGGTGCCTAGTGACGGAGTGAGACTCTGTCTCAAAAAAAAAAAAAAAAAAAAAAAGTTATATAAGGCCGGGCGTGGTGGCTCACTCCTGTAATCCCAGCACTTTGAGAGTCTGAGGCAGGCGAATCACTTGAGGTCAGCAGTTTGAGAGCAGCCTGGCCAACATAGCAAAGTCTCATCTCTACTAAAAATACAAAAATTAGCCAGGCATGTTGGTGTGCACCTGTGGTCCCAGCTACTTGGAGCGGGCTGAGGCAGGAGAATCACTTGAACCTGGGAGGTGGAGGCTGCAGTGAGCTGAGATGATGCCATTGCACTCCAGCACTCCAGAGCAAGACTTCGTCTTAAAAAAAAAAATAGAGGAGAGAGATCCAAGATGGCCGCATAGCAGCAGCTCAGGATTGTAGCTCCCAGTGAAAGCGCAGAGATTGAGTGGATGCCGCAATTGCAGACGAATTTTTGATGCCCACAAACTGGGAGATTCCTGGCGAAGGAGCCACACAGGTCGCCAGCATGACTCTTTTGGCCAGCGTGGCTGTTTTGCCGGCACCCTGGCGCAGTGCTTCTCAGTGTGGAGTATACGGGACTGGGTGCCCTTTTAGTCGAGCTCCACTGGTCCCATCCCCACAAGGAGAAAAGCAATTGGAAGCGCTGAGGACTGAGAGCAAGCACAGCTGAACCCGGGAAGGCCCAGCTCTGTGGGGAAGTGGCATCCACCGAACAAAAACTAAGAAACAGAAAAAACTTCATCACCAACAAGCTGGATGTCCACTCAGAGACCCATTCTGAAAGTCGGCAATTACAAAGACAGGTGGATAAATCCACAAAAATGGAAAGAAACCAGTGCAAAAAGGCTGAGAACACCCGAAATCAGAATGCCTCTCCTCCTACAGGGGATCGCAGCTCCTCATCAGCAAGAGAACAAGGCTTGACAGCGGATGAGGGTGATGAACTCACAGAATCAGGCTTCAGAAGGTGGATAATAAGAAACTTCTGTGAGCTAAAAGAACATGTTCTAACCCAAGGCAAAGAAACTAAGAACCTTGAAAGAAGATTTAATGAAATGCTAACGAGAATGGACAACTTAGAGAGGAATATAAGTGAATTGATGGAGCTGAAAAACACAACACGAGAACTTCGCGAAGCATGCACAAGTTTCAACAGCCAAATTGACCAAGCAGAAGAAAGGATAACAGAGGTCGAAGATCAACTCAATGAAATAAAACAAGAAGGCAAGATTAGAGAAAAAAGGGTAAAAAGGAATGAACAAGGTCTCCAAGAAATATGGGACTATGTGAAAAGACCTAATCTACGTTTGGTAGGTGTACCTGAAGGTGACGAACAGAATGAATCCAAGCTGGAAAATACTCTTCAGGATATTGTCCAGGAAAACTTCCCCAACCCAGCAAGGCAGGCCAATATTCAAGTCCAGGAAATACAGAGAACACCACAAAGATATTCCTCAAGAAGAGCAACCCCAAGACACATAATCATCAGATTCACCAGGGTTGAAATGAAGGAGAAAATGCTAAGGGCAGCCAGAGAGA
>CAUYQU010011076.1:0-99701 GCA_963574635.1 Cheracebus regulus
ATGTCTCTGTTTTTGCATATAGAACTGTTTCTCTCTGCCTCTCTCTCTCTCTCCCTCCCTCCCTCCCTCCCTGTCTCTCTCTCTCTCTCTCTCTCACACACATACACACACACAGACACACATGCATGCACACACACAATATGAACTGCCTCCACGGCCTCATTTCTGCTAGGGAAGCTTTCAGGAGGCCATCAACAAATCACCGATTTTGTAGTTCAGTCTGGATTTTTGCAAATCAATAAGCGTGTGAATTTGAAACCTACAAACTTGGCCTCATTTTTTACCATCTATTACTATTACTCAAAATTATTTTTAGCAGAAATTTGACTCTAAGTATTTCATGCTGTAAATAATGGAAAATGTCTAGTTCAAAAGTTCTTTCAACAGTGTAATGAATTGACAATCTTGTCTCAGATATATTTAAAGTCTGCACTTTCATATTCTGAACAGAACACTAAACAAATCTGCAAAGCCCTTTTAATAAGTTCTCCCTGCAGATTGCACACAGTGTTTGAATCAGGAGGTTTGATTACATGAAACCACTGAGAATATGATTGTTAATTCCTCAGACACATGAACAGAATGAAAGGGAAATCTTCAGTGAAAAGATGATTAAAGACTTAAAGGGAAATGGATTAAAAAGTGAAAATTAAAAGAAGCAAAATGCCAAGAAGCATGTTTGTTTGGATATGTTTTTATTTCCCTGAATGCACAAGTAAAATTAATATTCACTAAATCTAGTACAGCAATGACTCAGTAACCCTGTCTAGCCAAGGAATGGGGTAATCTTGACAAATAAAGTCTCTGACAGATTATTTAAAATATCTACTCACACTTTAAAAACCTCTTTAAAAATACATTGCATTTTCTAGTCTATTAATAAATAACATGAATATAAAACAGTTTTTTCTGTATTATTCAAAGTTTGTGTTTTTTAATATATATATATATATTTTACTGCACTTTAGGTTCTGGGGTACATGTGCAGATGATGCAGGACTGTTGCATGGGTACACACATGGCAATGTGGTTTGCTGCCTCCATCCCTCCGTCACTTATATCTGACATTTCTCCCCATGTTATCCCTCCCCAACCTCCTTACCCCACACTGTCTCTCCCCTGGTTCCCCCCAACGGACCCCAGTGTGTGATGCTCCCCTGCCTGTGTCCATGTGTTCTCATTGTTCAACACCCCCCTATGAGTGAGAACGTGGTGTTTGATTTTCTGTTCTTGAGAATGATGGTTTCCAGATTCATCCATGTCCCTACAAAGGACTCAAACTCTTCGTTTTTTATGGCTGCATAGCATTCCATGGTGTATATGTGCCACATTTTCCTTGTCCAGTCTATCATCGATGGGCATTTGGGTTGGTTCCAGGTCTTTGCTATTGTAAACAGTGCCACAGTGAACATACGTGTGCATGTGTCGTTATAATAGAACGATTTATAATCCTTTGGATAAATACACAGTAATGGGATTGCTGGGTCAAATGGAATTCCTATTTCTTGGTCCTTGAGGAATCGACACACTGTCTTCCATAATGGTTGAACTAATTTACATTCCCACTAACAGTGTAAAAGTGTTCCTATTTCTCCACATCCTCTCCACCTTCTGTTGTCTCCAGAATTTTTAATTATCACCATTCTAAGTTTGTGTTTTAAAAAATGAATAAACAGCACTAAATTTTCCTATGTTTAAGATGTATCCAATGTATACTTTCATGTATTCGATATTAACACCCATAATACTGACTTATTATGACTAAGTAAGACTTTTGGACATGAGCTTCCAAATAAGCATGTTATTGCAAAGAATTATTGAAGCACTTTCAATTACAATTTAGTAGTTTCTCACCATGTCAACCCAACACCTGGCACACACCAATCTGTTTTGTCTTTATGAATGTACCTATCTGGATATTTCATGTAAATGTAATAACATGATATGCAGCAAATTATGACAGGCTGCTTTCACTTAGCATTATATTCTCAGGATATCCGTACTGTAAAGTGTCAGTACTTTATTCTGTTTTTTTGACTAAGTAATATTTCATTGTTTATATATACTACTATCTGTTTATTCAGTTATTTGATGATGGACATTTGGGATGTTTCCGCCTTTTGGCTGTTATGAATACTGCTGGTATGAAAACCTGTAGAAGTAGGTGTATGAGTCTTTGTTTTCACTTCTTTTGGATATACACCTAGAGGTAGTATTGCCAGGTCAGACGTTAATTCTATAATCAACTTTTTGAAGAACCACCACATTATTTTCTACAGCAGTTGAAAACATGTTATCTTCCCACCAGCGGTGTACAGGTTGTCTTCTGATTTCTTTATATCACCAGTGCTTTCAAATTGTTATAGATATTCTAGTGAGTGTGACATGGTCCTTCATTGTGGTTTTGATTTGTACTTCCCTAATGACTAATGATATAAAACATATTTAATGTTCTTATTGGCCATTTGCATATGTTATTTGATGAAATGTTTATTCAGGTACATTGGCCATATCTTAATTGGGTTGTCTTTGAGTTATAAGAGTCTTTTACTAATGTCTGACAATTATCACCTGCTTAATAAATGTATTGATTCTGAATATGAAACTGAGATTCCCTTCACCTTTATTTTCTCTAAAAATTCTAATCAAACTTGAAGCAGTGATTCCTGAACATTGTTTACTCACAGACCCAGCTCTATTATTTCTGTGTAGTTTCTTATTTATACATTCTGGTATCATAATATCATATTTTTAGGACTATGTGCTTACTTTCTTTTGTATCCTTCCTGTTCATCCTCAAGTTATACTTAGGAGAAGAAAAGATATAGTACTCTTAGGAGTGAGACACAGTCTTTATGCACACTGGAAGAAGTGCCCCCTTAATCATCAAAATAATTTTTATCATCATTTCCAAAATCATAACGCAATGGGTCGGCTTATGTTTGTTTAATATGTCAACTTCATTATCTCCTGCCTGCATTTCCCTTTTGCAATCAAAATATAAAATATAATCACTTTAAATTTTCATTGTTGCAACAAAGGGATAAAATATATATTCTCTAGTAAAGTCGATAAATTCAATTTTTTTTTTTTGGGACAGAGTTTCGCTCTTGTTGTCCAGGCCGGAGTGCAATGGCATGATCTTGGGTCACTGCAACTTTTGCCTCCTGGGTTCAAGAGATTCTCAGCCTCTAGAGTAGCTGGGATTACAGGCATGCACCACCACACTCAGCTAATTTTTTTCGTAGGTTTAGTAGAGATGGGGTTTCTCCATGTTGGTCAGGCTGGTCTCGAACTCCCAACCTCAAAAGATCCTCCTACCTCGGCCTTCCAAAGTGCTGGGATTACAGGCATGAGCCACCACACCCGGCCAACTAAATTTCTTAAAAAGAAAAAGCTTGTCGGTTTCTGATGTTCTTTCTCCTATATGCAGACAAATATCTATAACTAAAAATGTTTTCTCATTTGAACGATCTTAGCTATATTCTGTGTCTCAAATTTCCTTATCTTGGAATATGATTATGCTACTGACTGAGCAATGTGGGATTTTGGTTTTATTAAAAGGGATCTAACTACTTATTTTACATGTCAACAAAATCATTTTTGTATGCAAAAAGAGGCTCAATAAACTGCAGGAGCCGCTTCAAAAATCTATCCCATGAGAAAGTCAGTGAATATTCTGATATTGGTTAATTAAATATAAAGCACTTGATTTTAGGAAGATGTTTATTTCTCATGACTTGATTATAAGAAAGCATGCATGATGACCACATACAATTTAATATACTTGGCTCCTGCGATGACTCTACATTGGTTTTGTCTCCTTGATGAATGAGTTCACTTGAGAAAACGCTAGTATTTTTCCTGTTGAAGCCAGGCACATTACCCTTACTCGTATGTCTGTAGTAAGAGTGGCAGAGAATATCGAAAGCTTGCATTCTTGCATTTGGAAGGAGTTAGCTTTGCTTCCTCTGTAATGGCTCCCAATCATTCTTCCTAAAAAACCTAGCCTTACAGAAAAAGACTAGACTTTCATTCAAAACTCTTTTAAATGAACAGTTCATCATTTTACACTGTGCTATAACAGAACTCTAAGTTCAGTCATGTGCATTTGTTCACACTCCTGCAATCTCATTACAAAGTCAGTTTTAAACATATGGCTGAGTCTACAGCTACTTACTTCTTAAAGGAAGACTACAGTTAGTCTCACCTTATTTATGTACTATGCATGCAAAATGTGGTATTATATGACAATTTTATTTCATTTCTCCTTTTTCTTTTTTGAGACTACATTTACTTCAAACATATTTATCTTATTTCCTGGACATTAGTTCTAAGACCCAGAAACACAATGCCAACTGAACATTTCAAAAAAATTTTATGTCTTTTATAATTACTCCCTCTACCCCCCACACACATATATTTAAATATACAGCAGCTTTGTGAAGTCTTTGGAAAAACCAGTATATGAAACAAGTTTGCTATCCCAGAAAACATTACATATAAACATGGGCAATTTTGAACTTGAAGTTCACATATATATATATATATATACACACACACACACACACACACACACATATATACACACACATATGTAACTTTATTTGATCATGAGCATAATTTAGGAGGTAGAGTAAAACTATTCTATTTTGTAAATATAAAAAAGAGATTCTGGTTATTTTTAAAAATAAAAATACAATTTAAATTTGTCACAGTGATTCACCAATATTAATCATTCAATCATAATAGCTGTCTGCAGCCAATCTGCTCACTTAGCAGGGGTGGGGTGGAGAAATTCAGCAAAAATAGATCAGAAGAAGGAAAGGCTTTTATTTATTTCATTGGTTTAATTTGTAGAGTAATACTGTGGCCCCCGTTAATGCCTGTTCCTGGCAATCTGTAACAATTAGTGAGTGTTATCCACCCACATGTAGTAAGATGTGTTAAGTGCACAGATTCCTCCAGTAGCAGCCAATGAATATCTAGGGATATTGGTTTATCTAATACCATGCAGTCTGTTACATGAGATCCAACCGAGAGTTTCAGTCCTCGGGCTGTTTATTTAACTTATTTGAATAAATCAGGCATGGCTATCGGTGGTTCATTTAATTGTTATATGGTATCTTGCACATATGATGATTTTACAGCTCCCAAAATAGTGATCCTAAGGTGGTGAGTACCAGGAGGACTACTTGAAAAGCTCATTTGTGTTATTGGAGAGTTATACCTAGTATGGATTTTGGGGGCAAGTACTTAGGCGATATACTGCTAAGTAAAAGATCACCCAGGCTGGAAGAAGATAACTGTGTGATAGGAGTAGCCAGTTGATTCCTTTGCAGACCCACCAGGTTCCCTCCCTCTCTTCTTTTTTTCTCTGAAGGTAAGTTTGTGTAAGTTAATCCAATCACAGGTGGTGTTAATAGGAGCATATAATGTCATAGTCACACAAGTTTAGATGCTACCCACTTTGCATTCAGCACCTAGATTAACTAAATTGGTATAGACTCAGGCTACTGTCGTCCATAATGTTGTTTTGGATGTCCATGATTAGGAAATAGGCTTATTTTGCTAAGTGAGGATGATTGGAGAGCCTGGTAAGGGGAGATGTATTATGCTACATGTGCTAAAATCAGATACCTGGAAGCAAGCCCAGCAGGCAGTTCAGTGTATTACTGTTGCTAAGACTACATTCAAATGTGGTTTGGTGGGCAATTGTGTGTTCCTTTTTAGTCAGGTCAGTATTTATTGGTTATTGAGTTTCTTGTTGATTGCCAGTAATACTGGTGTGTTTTCATGAGCATGGGATAAACATCACAGGTGCTCTCTTGGTTTGAAAAAAAAAGTTGTTAATTTAGTCTTGCGCCAAATTAGATCCTGAACTATGGGGTACTCTTATATGGGATGCTCACAGATGGACCAAGTTATTTAAAATATATAGAGAGGTTTTGCTATATACTTCACCTATTTTTTCCCCTGTTTATCACAGCTGTGTTTCAGTGGGGGGCCACTTGGTTCATTGGCTTGATTCTAAGGGAAACTTTTCTAAAGCAATCATTGGTATATCTGTAATAGCCTCAGGGTTCATTGTATGGGAGGTGGCTGTGTGACTACACCAGTAAATTTCCTTGCTGGTAACCTTCATTACAGACATTCTCATTATTGTTTCTATTACCTGTGGGTGGGGCATGTACTTTTTAAAGAAGGACTCAGATCTGAGTAACACTGAGAGGTAATTTCCTTCAAGTATTTCTCTAATACTCACATAGTGATGATGATCTTGGCTGGTCTGACACATTTTGTAGCTTTATGCAAGTGGTTGTCAATGTGGGTGATAAAACACCCATGCAGAGAGTAATTAGATATCTGCATTGGATGTAATATGTTTTTCATAAGCATAGTCTTTGTTGTGGTACCCAAGAGCTCTGTTGTTTTCAGTGGGCAGCCAGAATTGCAGTTTTTGTGGAACAGACTTTCATCGAGTATTATGCAAAATCTGCAGTTGGTATTGTGAGGTCAGGTTAGGAAAGAATGTACAAGCTGATTGTAACCCTTGAGGACTTAGAAAAGCATTGGCCTGGGGAATGGTATGTTATATATATTGTCATGAACATTTATATTGATTGCAGCCGCGGAGAAAATCCACATTGTCAGCGCAATTTTTTTTGCCTAAATAAACAGGTCTTGGGGACTGGGTGCAGTGGCTCATGCCTGTAATCCCAGCCCTTTGGGAGGCCGAGGCGAGTGGGTCACCTGAGGTTAGGAGTTTGAGACCAGTCTGACCAACAATGGTGAAACCCCATCTTTACTAAAAATACAAAAATTAGCTGGGCATGGTGGCACATGCCTATAATTCCAGCTACTCAGGAGGCTGAGGCAGGAACATTGTTTGAACGTGGGAGGTATAGGTTGCAGTGAGCCGAGATTGTGCCATTGTACTCCAGCCTAGGTGACAGAGTGAAACTCTGTCTCAAAAATAAATAAATAAATAAATAAATAAAATAAATAAATTGGACTTGGACTAAAGAGAGTGAAATCAGTAGGAAAAGAGGCCAACTGTCCTATAGGTGTACATTATTGGCAGGGTTTATATTTATCATCTCAGGTATTAGTAAGGGGTATAATTTTATTCCCATGGGCACATAATGTTTGTGACTACTGCCTCTGGATTACAGTGTTTTTAGTTTGATTGCACCAATCACGAGCTTCAGTTTATATTAGGTGGATGGTATCTCTGTTCTCATTTGTTATAAATTTAAATATGATGTAATCATGCCACAGTGGTTTGAATTTAATGTAATTAAGACTATGGACTGTTTTTTTTTTTTTTTTTTTGTAATATCGGGAGTCCATTGACCTGTAAGTTCTGTCCATAGCTTTTATATTAAAAGCCCAGGATGTCCATAATTCCCACGCCTGTAGGACCATTGGGGAGGTGAAAAATCCAACAATAATGCCTGATGTTGCCTTTGCTTTGCAGTGAAGTGGGGATATTAATCTGATTATGTAACATGTGGCTCTAAGCAAAGGCTGTGAACGCTACTTTATTAATTCCTCAATAACATTAGCAGAGGTTAGTCCCGGGATGGGTTAGCCAATAGAAGGCCCAATGTAGGTGTAAATCCTTATTAGGCTTACTTGATGGCTCTTGCTACTGCAGGGAGAGGCCCAGTGAAGTTCATTTTCCAGTTGTGGTATGGCCCTTCTTTGTAAATTTCTCCTCCCATGTGATAGACCCAGTAGCTAGATTGCCTGCATGTGGCACAGTCTCCAATAGCTTGGTAAGCTTCTTTCTGTTCAATATACTTCTCTCTTAAAAATCATTTTTTTTTTTTGTAAATCCATTATGCCCGAATGTCCTGAGTTCTCCTGGAACCACTGATAGAAAGGAGAGGTGAGGGTCTTATCCCTAAGTTCTGGAGATTTGCCTTTAAGAGTCATATCTATTTGGTGGTTTGGTTAGTTCATCAGTTTTAATGTTATATCATGCCTCTTCTGTGACTTACTTAGTATAAGCTGAGTTATGGTACATTTTAGTGTAGGCATAGGAGCCAATGCAGTGATCTTCCCCATATTCCTACCCCAAATTTCTTAGCTTTATACTTTCCAATCTAATTTTACAAAGTTCCTACCTTATTAGCCACTGACCAAAATAAAACATACATCTTAGAAAAATATTTGTCAAAGGCATCCTATATTGCTAGAAATATTGCACACAGATCTGTTCATTAGACACTTCGGTCTGTCTCCTGTATGAAAATGGGAGTGTTTGAATAGGGCTGATAGGCTCTAGCTATCCATTGTATGGCTCCCTTATACCCCATGTTCACTTCATCAGTAAAGAAACACTATTGCTTTCCTTTCTTTGAGAGCACTGATCATCCTCCATCTAGTTGCTGTTGAGAAAGAGGCATTTCTGAAGGTTTTGGCAAGTTAACCTCAATGACAGGTCATGTAGTTATTTCCTCATAGAACGGTGACACTCAGTAGAAACAGAATAAGCTCAACCTTATAAATACAATTTCCATTTCAACCAGGAAGCTTCTATTGATGGCTCAATTTTACAGAGAGCTTATTCTATCACCAGGGCAGAATAGGAATCTCCGTTCATAGAGTAACAGGCTTTGCACTGCAAGGCTTGTCATTTTAGTAAGCGGCTAGTTCATCACTGAAAGTAGCCTCTCTCATAGTGAATATCTCTGGGCTGAGCCTGGGAGCCACTTACCTCAAAAGCCTGTGGTAAGTGCATCTACCTGTTTAATTGGTCCAGAGGCTCTAGGAAACAAACTTGGGGCTGGCTGAAACTTACAAGTCTTGCCTTCCAGGCTGCAGTGGGAGAGCTGAAGTGATAGCCTTCTCTTAGTTTATCGAATGGCTGTTGTTGCTTAGCTATCCACTGAAAAGGGGAACTCAAGGGTAACCAGGTGGATGAGGGGAAGCAAATATTAGGATAAGGAATGTGTTGGCATCAAAATCCAAACATTTCCACTAAATGTTGAGCCCCTTTTCCTCATGTAAGGTGTTAGAGTGCTAGAAGCTTGTGTTTTATGAGATTGGGAACAGTTGCTCTTCTGAGTTCCAATGTATTCCCCAGATTTAACAGACTTGTGTGGGGGGCTTTTATCTCAAGCAAAGAAATTGCCCATCTCCTTTCAGTGAGGTGTTTGCTCATGATTATCATGACCCATGAGACTCATCGTAAACACGAGGAAACACCTCAATGAGATGACCTATAGTCAGGTCCTGTTAAAAAGGGTATCACTGACATAGTGCCAAAACCAAGTTTCTGGTAAGAGTACAGGGCAGGCATCTACGTCCTCTCTGCAAGTCTGTGTGCAATTACAAGGCTATTTAAGTACCCCATAGGCAGCCAAGAAGTATACTGTTTACCCTCAAAGGTGAAGGTGAATAGAGGTTGACTGTCCTGTAAAATCGGTACTAAATAGAACATATTAGCCAAGACTATCACTCCAAACTACCCATGTTATTTTGAGTGTCATGTATTAGTAAAGACATCTAGATGTTTATAAAAGCATCTTATTGAGGGAATAGCTTTATTTAACCTTCTGGTAGCTTTCAGCAGAGGTCATACTGAGGAACCGAAAGGAGAAATGGAAGGTGTCAGCACCTTCTTTAACTTAGCTGTGACAGGTCATAATTCTTCAATGCATTGCCTTAGCTGACATTTATCACTTATACTGGTAGGGAAAAGTTAATTGTTTTCTACTGGGTGGTGTCCACCAGTAGTCTAAAAGCCTTAGGCTTGTTCCATCAGGTTATTTTATGTGTGAGGAGGTTCATCATTCCTTCCAATAATGTGAAGAAGGATAGTACCCAGGAAGTGGGTATAGGAGAGTGACAGTAAAGACTGAATCATCCCTTAGGAAAACTGAGCCAATTATAATAGTTAAGTGGGTAATTTACCCCTAATTAATTAATCCTCCTGCCAAGTAGGTCACCTCCTGGGGATCCCTTTAATGCATGAGTGCTTCCTGGGATTAGGGAGATTTGAACACTGCTGTTCAGTAGAGACAGCCAGTGTTTACGTTTTTGGAGCCCAAACTGTGATTAATGTGGTAAAGGAATGATTGCTGAAAAAGACAAGCTTTTAAAACAATTACACCCATATGTAGGGGCAGGTACCTAACACTGGCTAAGGTTGAGGGCAGGTGGTGAAAGTGAGGCTGTCTCCCAAAGAGAAGCCTGCTGTGGGTTGCAACCCAACCCGGTAAGTACTGTAAATGTTTCACCAGTTTACCAGAGATCATTCAATTTGGGACCCCCTCATCCCTTAGAGTCCACTAAAACCTTGTTAATCTCAGGTTTCATGCTTATGTGCAAATCTGGGTGGTTTGTTTGACCTAGAAGTGTGGGAGCCTTCCTTTTTTGGTAATTTTGACTAAGTCATAGTAAGGTGCAGTTTATAGACTTAGCAGGCATCACTTGACTGAGTTTCTCTTTCAGAAGTTTCTGTTTAATCTAGGGCAGTTATGGCTTCTTGAACTGTTTTACCATTAGCCATCAATACAGCAGAGGACTTATGTGTGTCAGGATGGACTCAGGACTCCATCCTCCTCCAAATTTGCCAAAGCGTCATGCATCATGCTCTGTCATCCCAGCTGATGCTCTGTGGCCTCAGCTAACATTTTCCATTGACAGACAGCTGCCTATCCTGAGCTTAAAGCAAGATAGGTATCTGTCCAAGGTACAGAAATTCATACCAACAAAGTATAGTGGACAGGGGCCCAAGGCTTCTTTGGTGGTCATTTCTGTCTTCTATACTAATTGTGGAGATCCTTTAGGTACACCATTTTTCTAATATTACTATAAAAACCAAATGTTTACTTTTAGTCCCTGTTAATTGAAGCTGGCTTCCAGCCAGACATATTCAATATAGGCAAGCAACCCTTTTTTGTTGAGTGTCTGGATGAGTCAAATTCAAAAGTGGGTGGATCACTTGAGGTCAGGAGTTTGGGACCAGCCTGGCCAACATGGCAACACCCTGTCTCTACTAAAAATACAAAACTTAGCAGGGTGTGGTGGTGGGAGCCTGTAATCCCAGCTACTACTCGGGAGGTTGAAGCAGGAGAATCACTTGAACCTGGGAGGCAGAGGTTGCAGGGAGCCAAGATTGTGCCACTGCACTCCAGCCTGGGCAACAGAGTAAGACTCTGTCTCAAAAAAAAAAGAAATGTTAGTTTTGTGCAGTCACCATGAAGAACAAAATAGCACTATGTACTGTATTTCCATTAAATGTTCCTATACACCAAGATGCAGAAATTATCTTCCTGGATATTTGTTCAAAAAATACATGACCAAAAACACAGTCCACATATGAAGGTTTTATATTTTTGATAACATTAGGAATTGATGTCAGTTTGAAGTTACATTTTAGGAGATGCAGATAAATCAAATGGTATTAATCCTCAACATGGAGCACAACAACATTTAGAAAGAAAGAGTAGATGTGCACATAGAACTACAAGTGTAGCTTCCAAAACGCAGGGTTCACAGAAAATGTAACATAAAGAACAAAATGGGTCAACACAGTATCATTAACATACATGAAAATAAACTAATAAAATAATAAAACATGTTTTATACAAACAACAGTATATGAATTAGTATAACGAATATAAAGGGAGTGGCTAATCAAATATTAATTATATAAAATAGGGGAGAGGCATTGCATGAGCATTGATAATAGTGGGCCAAACTCAGCATATGGAGTCACATCAAGAGGCATGAATAACATACAACTTGGCTTCTGGGGTATGGCAGGCAGAATTCTAACATGAACCTCCATTGACCCATATCCTGTGTAATTCCTCCCCTTAAGTGTGGGAAAACCATCTGAATGTGATGAGATTACTCTTGATTTTATTATATTATATGACAAAAGGGATATTGCAGATGCAAATAAGGTCCTTCATCAGTTGAATTGGAGTTAAAAGGGAAATTCATAGGCCTCACCTAATTAGGCAATCTGTTTAAAGAGAGCTAAGGCCTCCTTTGAAGTCAGCTTCCTATGCTAGCTTTGAAGAAGTAAGCTGCCATGCTGTGCATACTCTTAGGAAGAAACGTTGTTGCAATAACCTAAGGTCAGTCTCTAGAAAACGAAGTGGCCTTCCAAGCAAGCAGGGACTTTAGTTGTACAACCACAGGGATTATGCCAACATCCATGTCAGCTTGGAAGAGGACCCAGAGCTCCAGAAATGAAGACATTCCAGCTTCTACCATTGATTGCCACCTCGTGAGACTCCAGAAAGCCTCAGTAGGACCCCATATTTCCTTACTCATCAAAATGAAAGTCACGAGTAATGGGACAGAATAAAAATTTTTAGACCATCAAAATAATTTATGGACACATAACTATGTAGAAGTATAGGTAAAGAATGCTTTTTGATTTTATTTCCCTCTTTGGGTCTATACGATTAAGCAATCTTATCTCTTACTTTACACAATTAAAAAAATAAGATAATAACTAAGTTGTTTTAAGCCTCTGATTTTTGATAATTTGTTACATATCAATAGATATAACTAATACAAGGAGTGAAAAGTAAACAGCATAAATGCTTTTACTCTTGAGGTCAAATAAAAGAAAGCCAGGCATGCTGTCTCTTGCCTGTGATTGCAGCACTTTGAGAGGCGGATATGGGTGGATCCCTTGAGGTCAGGAGTTCGATTTCAGCCTGATTAACATAGTGAAACCCCCATCTCTACTAAAAATACAAAAATTAGGTGGGCATGGTGGCACACACCTGCAATCCCAGCTACTTGGGAGGCTGAGGCAGGAGAATTGCTTTAACCCAGGAGGTGGAGGTTGCAGTGAGCTGAGATCACACCACCATACTCCAGTCTGGGCAACAGAGTGAGGCTCCATCTCAAAAAAGAAAATAAAGAAAAGAAAGCGAAGAGAGAGGAGAGAAGAGCGGAGGGGAGAGGAGAGGAGGAAAAGAGAAGAAGAAAAGAGACGAAGAGAAGAACTGAAAGATGAAAAAAAAATTAAGCTGTTGTACATTATCAGTGTTATCTTTTAGCAGTCTGTTTCCTACAGCATAGAATAACTGCTTTTTTTCATGTTAATTCATCACTTATTGGTTAGTTTATTCCGGATTTTACCAGTTACTACAATACATGAATTGTATACAAAACAAAACAGAAATAATGTGGTCACTGCCCAGGAAAAGTTTATTATGTTGGGAAAAACAAATACATAAAATTACAACATATTTTAATATTTGTAATAAGCAAAAGAGTAATAAGAATAACATGGCTATAATGCCCTTTTGACACTGTTTATACTGAATTCTCACCTTACTGATACTATTTTTAGAGGTTCTTACCCTGGTTCTCTCTCATTGTATTAGCCTACCTTTGTCTCTATATAGCTGTAAGCATGTCAAGGTTTCAAAGAATACATTTCATGCTTGAATCTTTTGGAATACAAAGAAGGCTCTTACTTAAATTCTATCCTCTAGTATGGAATGATGGTTGAGTTTATAGTGATGGTATAATCAACCTCCTTTCATAGGCAAGGCTAGAACATTTCTGAAGATTAATAGAACAAATTTCTTAAACTTCTGTTTCCAAGAAAAGGCTGAGTTATTTATGACTTCCTCTGGAAGGTCTCTTCTATACCTTATTTTTGGTAAAAACTGGATAATTTGTACTGAAGCTTATTAAGAGTTTAGGCTAATCAAAAATATACTTAATAAATAAGATAATGACTGGACATGCCAGAATGAAATACAACTACTCAATTTGTAATTAATATTTGAATAATAATGTATATGTCAGTTGCATTTTCACTTTTTCATTTCACTTTTTCATTTGTCCCATATAATTACTAATTTAATATTTAATATTTCCTTTTTAAGCATAATATAAGGTAATCTTTATTAAAAGGAAATTACATTGTTTTGTTGAAACCTAATTTTGACAATGGCAAAAGCTTTGTATTAGAACCCATTTGATTTTCCTTCTGGGTTCTCTGAATTAATTTTACTTCCCAAGCCCTTGCAGTCAAGCTGTATTACTGATTTTTGGCCTATAGAATATGAGTAAGAATTATATAACGACTTCCAGACATGACTTTTGGCTTCTTAGAGAACATCCACAATATTACCTCCCACTTTTCAGTGACCAGGGACATCATGTTGAAGTTGGTAGCATCACTATGTGGAAGAAGTTTCAGTATTTAAATGAATCTATGTAAGAGAACCCTCACAGACCATATGCAAGATGCAGTAAAATGTTATTGCAATAAGCCACTGATAATTTGGGTTTATTTTGCTGCAGCATAGCTTGCTTTAGTACAATAATCAATGTGGGTTTTTTTGGCCATCTAGAGTAGCAATTGCGCATTTGATAGGAGTTACATTATGTATATCAGAATTTTTTAAATTGACTCTGTATGCAGAATACACTATTTGGTTACAATCATCTTGTTATCACATCCCTTCTTTATTAATTTGTTTACTTGATTGGCCCTGGAATGCATTTGCGTTTGTAGACCACTGTTATGAAATGAGTTTCATTAATGTTATCTAATGCAAAGGAATGCTAGCTTTTGTGTACATTTTAGTTGAGGCTATAAGGTAATCTTTTTGTATATGTGAGTTAGTATGTGCTTTTAAAACACACAAATAACAGTAACAATTTAAACATTTTTTAAACCTGAACTCCTCAAAAGATACTAGGCTCATGATTTAAGAAAAAAATGTAAAAAATATTACCAGAAATATAAAATGATTTCATCTAGGTTAAAAACTAGATTTAAAAGATAGTACTAAATATGTAATGTGCTTTGCAAAAATTTATATGACTATTAACGAACATGATAAATAGATGACCCCAGACCATCTTGTAATATTTATAAGTATGGGATTAAGGGTTCTCAGAATCAAAACTGTACTTCTTAACCATATAAACTAGTTCGTGAGATTTAATTAAAGTGAGCTGTAGTCCCAGGCAGAATATGCCACTACCTTCCAGATCATCCCAGTGGTATGCAAATATTCTACTTGCCTAAGTAGTGCTGAAAGTTCATCACAAAACCTTCCTTAAAGTACTTCATTTTATTTTCATAGAGAACTGTTATAAACATGGGAAGGATCAGAGGCAGGATACCACATAAAACCAGCCCTAATGGATATATTCGATGTATTTGTATTATTTCCAAGCCAATATCTCATTCTTTCTTTCTTATCAGTTTCCAGAATTGTTTTGGGGAATATATTTCCCATCACTTTATTAATGGGCCCTTTTATTTTAAGGACTTTAATATTAACTATTGCAAAGAAACAGAGTACTCCAAATCGACCCTGGGTGAGGTAAAATTCTTGCAGATTTCTAAGAGTCTTTGTCTCAAATCAGTAATGACACTGTTACTGAAATGGTCCTAAGGGAAACGCTATTTCATACTTCTGATAATTACTTCCTGGGATGACCTTATTAAATAAAGTGTAGCCAAATAATGCTAAATTTCACAGATTCTAATTCCCTGACATGAGTTGTTTTATTAAGTATGCAAGTACACAGTATTTACAGTACACACTTTATGTCAGCTCTTCTATGCTTCTTCTGCCAAGATTTCTCTGTAGGGAGCACAAACAATTTCTGGTACTTCTGGCTCTTCTGCACGAATTGCTTAGATTATTTTCCCCACACTCCCTTAATTTCTGGCGCTCTCTCCAAAGCTACTCTCTAGAAACCAAGAAAACTTATAATGTATTAGAAGAAACATAAGCAATAAGTCCATAGATATGAAGGTCTATATGCATTCCACTATACTTTCAGATTGTTTCGTAAGCACCAGCAATAATTTGGTTTTATTCCCTTATATATTTATTCTACAGATATGTATTGAGTAGGTTGAGATCTTAAACCAGGTAAAAGGCACATAAAGGTGAGTCTAACTCTTGAGGCTGCTTTTGCCCTGTGTTAAAATAATTAATGATGGAAATAGCTTACAATATTTTGGATAAAATAGGAAGAAAATCAGTCTATGCTGATGTAAATAAATAAGTGAATAATGTGAAAGCTGAATGAAATACATAATATTGACATAGTTGCTTTCCACCAATTAATTATTAATTACAAGATGAAGCATTTCTGCTTCTGGTAACTCCTGTTTAACCAATTCTTTTGTAACTACAAAAAACAAAACAAAACACTACTGTTGGATGGGAGTTTGCACTTTGAAGGAAATGGCATTGTAGTTCTCCTTGAAGAGGTCCTTCCCTTCCGTTGTTAGTTGTATTCCTAGGTATTTTATTCTCTTTGTAGCAATTGTGAATGGGAGTTCACTCATGATTTGGCTCTCTGTTTGTTAATTATTGGTGTATAGGAATGCTTGTGATCTTTGCACATTGATTTTGTATCTTGAGACTTTGCTGAAGTTGCTTATCAGTTTAAGGAGATTTTGGCCTGAGACGATGGAGTTTTCTAAGTATACAATCATGTCATGTGCAAACAGAGACAATCTGACTTCCTCTCTTCCTCTTTGAATATCCATTTCCTTCTCTTGCCTGATTGCCCTGGCCAGAACTTTAATACTATGCTGAATAGCAGTGGTGATAGAACACCTTTGAGTAAAACTTGTGAGACAATGGAGAGAAACTGTCCTGATTAGCACGTCTTTAAAATCTCCAGCATAGCACATCAAGCCCTCTACATTCCACCACAGAAGTCTGCAATCTGCTTAATTTTGTTTGTTGTACGCTTCTCAATTTCATGTTTTAAATAGAAACCTTTGTTTCATATTCTCCATGTCAATAGGATTTGTTGGTAAGAAAAGTAGAAAACTATAATCTGTTTTATATCTAAATTTATTAGTTCGCCAAGAAATTACTATTCATCTTATATAGGGAGCAGTCTTCCTCAAGATCTGTATAGATATCACCTCTTCATCACTAAGCTAATATACACACAACAATGCAACTTCCCAGTCTCAGTTTCTTTCATTCCTTGCTTCACTCTCCCTCTTTGCTCTTTAGCCATGCCCACATACTTCTAATTCCCTAAAAGAAGTAAAGAATTCTCAAATTTTATCACTTAAATATGTGACTTTTTTTTGCCTAGAGCACTCTTGTGTTTCTTTTCTGCTAGGTTAATGTACTGTTCTTTAGATTCTGCCTGGAAATTTCATTCACCTAGAAATACTTCCATAACCTTCTGTCTCTCCATCACTGGGTTACTGGCACCACATTGCACCAGCCTGTTTATATTTCTGTCTCTTACCCATTAGGGCTCTTATGTAATTCTGTTATGTCCTCTACTCCTTTAGCCACAAAACTAGCATGCCACAGATAGTGTCTGTTCTTTCAGTAGGGCCACAAAATGAAGAAGTAATGCAGTGAGTCACAACAGGCATGCCAAATGAATGAGAATTAAATACTTGTTGTTATAAGCCATTAACATTTTTGAGCAGGTTGTCGCTACAATCTATCTTAGCGTAACATGACTGATAGAGCAATAAATATTTGAATTATTGATTCACTTAGGAAACAACTTTGGAATGTAACTGTAATTAAATAAAATGGTGTGCAGTTACCAAATCTGTTAACATACTTATATTGTACAGTAACTTGCCACTTCATCTCAAAAATTAAGGCAAGGGATTCATTTAATATTGATAACATTTTTGGGGGCTGCTGTAGACTCCATAGAGAGAGAGAGAAGGAGAGAGAAAGAGAGACAGAGAAAGAGCTCTAATTTGTGAACACTTAAAATTTCTAGGAATAAAATACTAATTTTAGAAAAAATTATGCACTGTTTCAACCAGGAGGAGACTTAGCAAACAGAACAATATCCTGGAGAGACTCTTGGAACAAAAAAGATCATTAGGTTAAAACTATAAACATGTAAATAGATAAATCCGAATGAAGTATATACTTCAGTTAAAAATAAGGTATCAGTAGTAGTTCATTATTGGTGAGAAATGTACCATACTGATATTAGATGTTAATGATAGGAGAAAGCCTGGGACAGTGGCTCACGCCTGTAATCCCGACACTTTGGGAGCCTGAGGCAGGCGGATCTTGAGGTTGGGTGATGGAGACCATCCTGAGCAACATGGTGAAACCCCATCTCTACTAAAAATACAAAACATTAGCTGGGCGTGGTGGTACGTGCCTGTAGTCCCAGCTACTCAGGAGGCTGAGAGAAGAATTGCTTGAACCAGGGATGCTGAGGTTTCAGTGGGTAGATATCATGCCACTGCACTCCAACCTGGGTGACAGAGCAAGACTCCGTCGCAAAAAAAAAAAGGAGGAAATGGATATAAGATATATGGGACCTTTGTACTATCTTCACAATTTTTCTGTAAATCTAAAACTAATCTAAAAAAATAAATAATATTTCAATAGTTTATGTAATATATTTATTAATACCTTAGTAAACTAGATAAATGTGCATTTATAAAATGCTGAACATATATTTTAATATTTAAAAAATGCATTCTTAAGAAAAGCTCTTTTTGGGTACCTTCTAAAATATACACTCATGAAAAAATGTTTAAAATTAAAAATAACGTGAAAATATATTGTAGAAATAAATAAGGGAGAATGTTTAATGCTAATTTTATATTTTATATAATTAATATATAAATGTCATACTGGAAAAAATATTTTAATAGTTCTCTAACAACTCCAGTAGTATAATTTCTAAAATTTTTACAACATGAGAGAATAATTACTTTTATTTTTTAAAAGTTTACATCAGCACTGATAATTTTTCAGTCCACAATATCTCAAAATGACTATTTGGGCCACAGTATTCCCAAAAGACTAATTAAATACAAAGTCGAATAACATTTTCTCTAATATATTCATATCTATATATAAATATTTCAGGTAAGTGAAAATTTTTTAGTAATCAGATTAATGTTTAAATTGATTATTCTTTGCTTTATATTTTATGCTTTATAATGATAATTGATTATTTGACTCATCTTTTAAGTCTGGAATTTAAAATATATTTCCATTATAACAGGTATGGTTAAAAAATATATAAAATATATTACTATAGGTTGTATTTTTATTCCTTAGCTTTTTCTTGTTTCCTCTATGAATTGTAACCTTTTAGATGAATCAAATATTTTTTTCTAAAACGTATTTTAGGTAAGCTCAAAATTTCCTTATAAAATAATTTTCACACTACAAACCCTGTTTTAAAAAAATGTCCATATCTTAAAAATTTAGCTTCTCTATTTTATTATTATTTTTTTTCTGTGTGGCAGCAATGTCAAAAATGGTTACAGATACATCAATTAATACAACATCATAATAAAATATAAAAGTCCTTAATAGTTTCACATGGTTAAAATTGCCACTTAAGCACTTTTAAGCACACTGAAAACTAAACCACTTCATGGATTGGTGGGTACCTGATATAAGTGTGGTGAGATTCAAGGGGTATAACAATTTTCTTAGTAAAAGTGTTTACACCACTTAGAAGAAAACAGGATCTCTATTAAACCGCCTCAATTAAAACACATATTAAATAATAACACTTTCATCTAAACAAGTACAAAGTAAAGTTTTTGAGCTTTGTGTAGGATAAAGTGAATATTGTCTACATATCAAGTATACAGGTCTAATCCTCCCCTTAGTATTATATCAGGTAGCTTACACTATCAGGGTGTCTCTCTCCATCATGAAATTAAAGTGTCGCCAAATGTATTTAGACATTGCCTTTTAATTCTGTAGTGTTCAACTTACCTTTTCTTTTCCATTATTACCTTGATTTCTTTAAATATCAATTTTAATTTTTAGTATAAATCATATTTATACTGCCAAACAAATTTCATTTGTCCCATTTATGCATTCAATCAACTGCTGAATCTTATTTTCTAGGAGTATTTGCTTCAGCATATGAATAACATTTCTTCTATTTAATGAATTTCAAAATGTATACCTCCTAAATGCACCTGACTCCCTCATAATTAATAGCTTCATTATTGCAGTCATTCTTTCTGAAGAAACCTATTGTTATTTTTTGACCATATAACTGTAGATTAGCTATGAGAATATGGATATACACCTTAACAACCAATCTAGTATACTTCACACTGTTGTATGCCAACCAAATTAGTTGGTTTTTTTTGTGTTTCCATAAATGGAAAAGGAGAGATTACAACTAGTACCAAAAAAATACAAAAGATCTTCAGAGACTATTGTGAAGAACTAATCTGTTACAACCTAGAAAACCTAAAGGAAATGGATAAATTTCTGGAAATATACAAATTCCCACATTGAACCAGAAAGACATAGTAATTTTGAACAGACCAATAATGAATAGTAAGATTGAATCAGTATTTTTAAATCTCCCAACAATGACAAAAAAGCACAAGGCCAGATGGATTCAGTCAAATGCTATTCAGAAGTACATAGAAAAACTAGTGCCAATCCTGAAACTGTTCCAAAAAATTGAGGAGGAATGAATCTTCCCTAACTCATTCTACAAAGCCAGTGTCATCCTGATACCAAAGCCAAACAAGGACACAACAATTAAAAAAAAATAAAAACAACCATAGACGATATCCCTGATGATCATACATGCAAAAATCCTCAACAAAATGCTAGCAAACCAAGTCTAAAAGTACATAAGGTGATAATACACAATGATCACATAGGTTGTATTACAGGGATGTAATGATGATTCAACCTATGCATAGCAATAAATGATTCGTCACATAGACAGAATTTAACAAAACATGTGACTATCTGAATAGATACAGAAGAAGAATTTTTAAAAATTCAGCGCTCCTTCATAATTAAAAACCTTCAACAAACTAGGCTTAGAAAAAAAGTATCTCATCATACTGAACAATGACAAGTTGAAAGAAATCCCCTGAAGAACTTCAGTAAGACAAGGATGCCTACTTTTACCACTCCTATTCAACATAGTACAAATGTCCTAGTGGGGGCAATCAGGCAAGAGAAATAAATATAAATTGGAAAAGAGGAAGTCAATTTATCTCTGTTTGCTGCTGATATCATCTAATACCTAGAAAACCCCACAGATTCTTCCAAGATCTCTTACAGTTGATAAGCAAATGTAAAATTTCAGCATACAATATCAGTTTACAAAAATCAGTGACATTTCTAAACACTAATAACAATAAGCTGAGAACCAAATCAAGAAGACAATCCCATTTACGACAATATAATGAAACAGAATACCCAGGAATAAATTTTACCAAGGTGATAAATGAAGTTCTCTATATGGAAAACTACAAAAGACTGATGACATAAATTGAAGATGACATAAATACAAATTCAGTTCCCATGCCCATGTATTGATGAAATTACTATTGTTAAAATGACCATACTTTCCAAAGCAATCTATAGATTCAATGCAGTTTTTATAAAAATGCCAATAGCTTTCAAAGAATTAGAAAAAAAAATCCTAAATTTATATGGAGCCAAAGTAGAGCCTAAATAGCCAAAGCAATCTTATGAAAAAGAACAAAGCCAGAGGCGTCACATTACCTGAACTCAATTATACTCAAGATTATATCAATGAAAACAAAATAGTACTGGTATAAAAATAGACACATAGATCAATGGAACATAATAGAGAAGCCAGAAATAAAGCCACTTATCCACAGTGAGTTGATCTTCCACAAAGTCAGCAAAGACATATGCTGGAGAAACGACAGCCTTTTCAATAAAAGGTTCTGGGAAAATTGGAATGCCACATGCAGAAGAATGAAAGTCGACCCCTATCTCTCACCATATACAAAAAATCAACTCAAGATGGATCAAAGACTTAAATGTAAGACCTGAAACTATGAAAATACTGGAAGAAAGTCCAGGGAAAGCTCTTCTGGACATTGGTCTAGGCCACAAATTCATGCCTGAATCTCAAAAGCACAAACAACTAAAACAAAAATAGACAAATGTTAATGTAGTTATATTTGTAGAAAAATATAACTAAGCAATCTCACAATGATTTGATTCAGGAATCTCAACATGAGTTTATACCCAAAGGAAAACTAAAAAGCTTCTGCAGAACAAAAGAAGTGATCAACAGACTGAACAGACAACTGCTTTAACGGTAGAAAATATTTGCAAGCTATTCATGTGGCAGGGGATTGATATTCAAGTTTTACAAGGAACTCAAACTGTTACTGGGAAGTGCAAGAATCCTGGGTTCTCATCTTCTTGGAAGAAAGATTTCAGCCAAGAGACACACAGCAAGGGTTAAGTAGTAGAGATTACTGAAGGAAGATAAATTATTTCCAAGAGAGGGGTGGGTTGACCTGTCTGGAGTACAGCTCTGGGCTGGTCCAGCTGGAAAAATAGCAGTAGCAGTGCTTATTTAAAGAGACGGTGCTCTCTGAAAGATGAAGCAGGCTTGGCTGCTCGAGAGAATGAACAAGCAGTAGCCAGTGCTGGGAGACTCTGTGGCATTCTTACATAATTATTCATGAAGTGCGTGAGGGGTTGTCACTTGCAGTCACGTTTTAGGCAGTCCCTTTGAGCACACATGCTCTGTGATTCTACATGGTAGTACACATGTCACATTAGCATTTAACGTCTCATTAGCATTTAACGTCTCCACCCAGGAGTGTGTTTTTTACTGGAGAAAGGGCACCCTTTTCAATAAATGGTGCTGGTAAATTTGGAATGCCAATGAAGGAAAGAAGAATGAAAGTGGACCCCTATCTCTCACCATATACAAAAATCTGAGCAAAAGGCTGCTGTAGGGTGAGTTACTGCAGGAGTGAGGAGTCTCTACCATGGTTATTTCCAGGGAAGGCTTCATAAATCTGCTTTAGGACTAGAGGAGCCCAACCATGAGGCCAGAATAGCCAGTGTAGCCATTGCCTTATATGCTGACTGTTGGTGGGCGTGCTATTAGTGGGCAGTGTCTCTAAGACTTCTTTCCCCAGGGCCTCCTTTGCCTGTAAATTTCTGGCTATTTGCTTATTCTAACAAAACAACTCAACAGAAAAGCCGCAAATAATCCCATTAAAATGTAGATAAAGGACATGAACATGTACTTTTGAAAAGAAGATAGACAAATGTCCAACACGCATATGAATACTCAACATCACTGATCATCAGAGAAATGAAAATTAAAAGCATAATGCTATGTCATCATACAGTAGTCAGAATGACTATTATTAAATTGACAAAAATAATAAATGTTGGCAAAGATAAAGAGAAAAGGGGCCATTTTCACAGTCTTGGGAATTTAAATTAGTACAATCTCTATGGAAAACAGTATGGTGAATTTTCAGAGAACCAAAAATAGAACTACCCTTTGATTCAGCAATCTCACAATGAATTTATACCCAGAGGAAAAGAAAGCATTACATCAAAAAGATACCTGCACTTTTGTATTTATCACAGCACTATTTACAATAGCAGAGATACGTAATCCACCTGTGTTCACCAATGGATGACTGGATAAATAAAATGTGGAATAGCTAGGCATGGTGGCTCATGCCTGCAATCCCAGCACTTTGGGAGGTCAAGGCACAGGAACCCTGAGTCCAGAAGTTTGGGACCAGCCCAGGTAACATACAGAGATGCTATCTCTACAGAAAAAAAATTATTTTAAATCTGGCCATCGTGTCACATGCCTGTAGTCCCAGCTACTTGGGAGGCTGACGTAGGAGGACCACTTGGGCCCAGGAGGTCAAAGCTGCAGTGAGCCATGGTCATGCCAATGCACTCCAGCCTGGGCAACAAAGTGAGACCCTGTGTCAAAAAAAAAAAAAGAAAAGAAAATGTGATATGTATACAATGGAATACTATTCAGCCATAAACAGAATGAAATCATGTCTTTTGCAGCAACATGGATAGAACTGAACACCATTATCTGCAGTGAAACAACTCAGAAACAAAAGTCCAGTACCACATGTTCTGATTTATAAGTGGGAGCTAAATAATGTGTACAAATGGACATAGAGTATGGAATAATAGTGATTGGAGAATCAGAAGGGTGGCAGGTGGAGAGAGGTGAGGGTTGAGAAAGTACTTGATGGGTAGAATGTGCACTATTCTGGTGATGGTTATACTAAAACCCCAGACTTCAACACTATGCAGTATATTCATGTAGCAAAACTGCATTTGTACCCATTAAATGTACACAAATTAAGAAAAAATTCTATTATAGTTTCAATTTCCTAATCTCTTTAGAAGCAATTTCTTTGGGGGAGGATCTTAGCTATTTCCATCTTTTTTCTAGGTCTTTGCTCAAAAATTACCTTCTTAATGTTGCCAACGTTTTCATCCCAAGTGAAATTGTGTTCACTAACTCCTTTGTTGTTTTTTTAATAACACTTACCATAATGTGATATAATTTATATTTTACTTAGTTCATTATTGTCATTGCCTTGCTATTAGAAAGTAAATTCCAAGGGGCAGAGATTTTTCTTTTTCACCACACTCAATACCAGTTAAAGAGTATCTCATACGCAATGTGCACATTGCAATATTTCTTGAATAAATTCATGAATTACTCCACTGAAGTGTCCTGTTAAGGTCACCAGTGACCTCTAGTATGCCAAACTGAAGGATAATGATTTAGTCTTTTATCAACTCTCAGTGTTCTCGGACACTCTCTTATTTTGAAACATTCCTTTTTATTAGTTTTCAACATACCACATTTTTATATTTATATTTTGTATAAAGGTTCATCAGTGATATTGATCTATACCTTTCTTCTTTAATTGTGTCTTTGTCTGTTTTGGTATCAAGGTAATGCTGGCCTCATAGATTGGGTTTGCAAGTGCTCCTTCTTTCTCAACGTTTTCGAAGATTTTGATTAGAATTGGTATTACATCTTCTTTAAATACTTGGTAGAATTTTGCAGTTGAAGCCATCAGATCCTAGTCTTTTCTTTGATGAGAGATGTTATTATGGATTTTATCTCATTACCCATTACTGGTTTACTGAGATTTTCTATTTCTTTATGGTTCAATTGTATTAGATTTTAAGAGTCCAGAAATATGTTTATTTCTTCTAGGTTTTCCAGTTTTTCGGTGTATAATAGTTTCTAATGATTCTTTTTATTTCTGAAGTGTTGGTTGTTATCTTTTTCATTTATGTTATTTATTTGGGTCTTCGTTTCTCTCTCTCTCTCTGTCTCTCTTTGTTTCTCTGACTCTTAGTTAGCCTAGCCAAAATTTATCATTTTCGTTTATTTTTTCAGAAGACTGAGTTTGTGTTTTGTTGTATTCTGTATTTATTTTTTAGTTTTAATTTCATTTATTTCTGCTCTGGTCTTTACGATTTTTTTTCCTTTTACTAATTTTTGATTTGGTTTATCCTTCAAGTTATTTTAGGTGCATTGTTAGGTTGTTTATTTGAAGTCTTTCTACTTATATAAGTATTTATTGCTATTAACTTCCCTCCTAGTGCTGCTTTTGCTCTATCACATAGATTTTGGTATGTAGTATTTCCATTTTTATTTGTTTGAATAAATTTTTAAAATTGTTTTCTACTTTTTAATTGACCCATTGATTAATCAGGGGCATATTGTTTAATTTTCTTGTGTTTGTGAATTTTCCAAGGTTCTTCTTGTTGGTGATTTCTTGATTTATTCTACTGTGGTCTGCAAAGACACATGATATAATTTCTACTTTAAAAATGTTCAGAATAGTTTTGTGACTTAAGATATGGTCTGTTCTGCAGAATGTTCCATGTGCTGAAGAAAAGAATGTTTATTCTCTAGCAGATGGGTGAGACATTCTATAAATGTCCATCGGACCTATTAGATAGGGTGAAGTTTAACTATGACATATTCCTGTTGACTTTCTGGATGATCTGACCATTACTGCGAGTGAGGTGTTAAAGTCCCCACTATTATTGTGTTGCATTCTGTCTCTCTCTTTAGATTGATTAATATTTGCTTTATATACTTGGGAACTCCAGTGTTGGTCTTCCAGATGCAAAACCATTTTGTAGTAGCAAGCTGGCTTCAACAGAAAATCACAAACAAGCATACAATACCAAGAATATCCACAGAAATATCCTCGATCTCAAATATGAAGATGAGATAGTTTTGGGGGACACAGAGAAGTGAAAAACAATTGAACAGACAGTGAAATAATCAGACTTCTACATTTGCAGCCCTCCTCCCCCCATTCTACCAGGCACCAGGTGCACAACAATTTTCCACCAACTTATTATTTCTACACTGGAAAAAGTGAGATCAAAATGTCAACCAGTTTCCCACTGTCTTAGGTAACCTGGGAGGAGAGCTAATCACTGCTTTAACCCACAAGAATAGAGTTACTGTAACTGTAGTCCAAATCATAAAAACAAAGATGGTGCATATTGTATAGAGATATGAAAAATTCAAAAAGAAGAATAAAATATAACTTCTAGAGATTAAAACTGCACTGAGATGAAAAACACAGTACATGGAATCAACAGCAGATTAGTCATTCCAGAAAAAAATAATATATCAGTGAACTTGAACCCAAAGCAATAGAAAATATCTGAAATTAAACACACAAAAATATAAAAAATGTCTTGAACATAATAACCTTGAGTTATGAGGCAGTTTTAAATACCTAATATGTGTGCGATAGGCATCCCTGGAGAAGACAGTAAGATGTGCAAAAAAATATTTGAATAAAATAATTGCCATTTTTTCCAAGTTTGATAAAAACTATAAACCTAAATAGTAAAGTACTCAATGTACTTTAATGAAAAGAAAAAGAAAATTACACGATAATCACAGTGCTCAAAACCAATCATAAAGAGAAAGACTTAAAAACTGGGAAAAATGCATGCCACATCCAGAGGAAAGAAGATAAAGATGGCATTAATCTTCTCATTGGAAACAATGCAAGCAAAAGAGAGTGGAGCAACAATGTCTATAAAGTACCAAAAGAAGAAAAAATAGCTGGTGACCCAGGATTCCAACAGTTTTTAACCAGGATTAGAGAAACCTAACTGGAGGGGATCTAAAAATATTAGATGATTTGTACTATCTACACCCAGGCAAGTTAAACATATTTAAAAAGAAATAGAAACTTTATCTCCTGAGTTGATGGATGATTTTAATTTAGTGATTTACAGGTCAGACTATTGTTTGACTCCAGTCAGTTCTCCTGTTTTCAAATTGGTCACATATATTCTGGATCCTGGTAGTAGCAGTATTTAATCATTAGAACAGAAACTTATAATATCAACTAGAACATTTCTATTTAGCAGACTATCAAATTACCTACTTCCTAGTATGATCATTCTCTTTTTTGGCACAGATAAAGGAGAATCTTTCAGATAGTCTTTGAAATGTTTACTGAGTATCTACTATGTTCTGGGCATAGTTGTAGGCACTAGAAATATAAAGAAGCAAATCTGGCTATTTGGTCTTGCAGTTTATCCTGTAATAAGGAAGAAACATTATAGGAATCAATGTAATCAAGTAATGAGTAAGTAGAAATAAATTATATGATGCGAACTCTTGAAAGCTATGTGGCTAGCTTAATGATTAGAAATGTTTAAGAGGTTAAATGATGTGCTGAGGATCATGAAGTTACAATGCAGAAAAATCAGAATTAAGCCCAGGTAAGATTTACATAAAAGCAATAATAAAGGCAAAAAGAATATTGCACTTGGGATTTCGGGGGATTCTCATGAAAATAATGACTTCCCTGTATCTCTGAGGGGTAATGTTTAATTTATCACTGTTCTGTCTCTTCCTTCTCTACACTTCAAAACTAACGGGTTCCCAAATATGTTCCATGAACATCAGAATAAAGAATAAACTTAATTTAAGCAATACATAGTAAAATAAAAAGATGCTCTATTAAGAAGAAATAGAATTATTAAGACAGGGATATGAAAAGAGTTAACCAAAGTACATTTTTATCTAATCAAGCAATTCTGACATACTCCTCCCCTTATTGAAACCTGAATGCAGTGGACTAAATTTAATTTGAGCAAAAACTTCTTAATTGGGACCAAGCAATCAGAGAAGTAGATGGCAGATGCTCACATACTGGTCAACAGAGACAATGCTCACACTGATTTAGGTGACAAAGCTGCTATTGCAAGTGTCACCTTGTGAATAGAGTGACATTGGTGGCAATTAGAGAAGAAACACCTATCTGACAGTGAAGGCAGTGAAAATGAACGCCAGCAGGAAGACATAACATGAAGTGAATTAACAGGACAAGGAAGTTTGTAAATTGTAGTTTCAGAATAGTTTTTAGAAAGAATAAGCAAAATGTTTTACTTAAAATGACCATTGATCTTTCTTGATTGGCTAAATGGATTCCACTAGCAATGATAGTTTAAAAGATGATAAAGCATCATATTGCTCAATTAAATATATAGTTAACATGGTAATTCTCAGGATGTGATATTTGGTAGTTTTATTTTTCAAATACATCGTAGCATATTCACACCCCCTGTGATTCTTTGGAGCTGTTTGGAAGGCTGTGCAGGGTTATAACACAGACCACAGAACATTGAGGCCTACACTGACTCTTCACTTGTACCACTGTTTTTCATTGGTGTCAGTTTAAAAATGCATTTCACATTTTCTCTAATTGGTAATTCCATTTTATATCTCTCTTATTTATTTTCTTTGCTTCAATTTATTATTACATACAATCTCATGCAGCCCTGACAGATTTTGGTGACAAATACAGTCGGGCACAAACATAGAAGGAATTACAAAACTTTATATTTGTAGAAGTATTTTCAATTACCATCACTCTTGACACAAAATCACAAAGAACATAAGGAAAGAATTGTTATTCCCATTTTATAAAGACACAAATGCCCAAAGAAGTGACATATCCTATGTACAGGCATACATGGATGGCTACCTTTTAAACACAGAAAGTGAACAGAATCCATAAAAGTCTCAGTCTATGTTTTGTCAAATCATACTCATGAAACTTCTCCTGTCATCGCTGAGACCCTGATCTGCTTTCACTTCTCAGGGGTACACACAGCAAGCCTCAGATTTTCTTCACACTGCCTATTCATGAACATATCAATCTAACATAGGCAACCAGATCAAGTGAATACTTAATCAGGGGCATAACTCTTACCTTGTTGAAAAACAAAAACAAAATTGCTAATGTCTGAAGAATCAGTATGTGTTAGTGTAGATACAAATACTCATGTTAGAAATATGTACATATGTATTTTAATACACATATGCACATAGTTTAAGTACCCAATGTTGGATTTTTTCAAAATGCACTTGGAGAGATTGCAGGCTTTAGTTAATCAGTGCAGGAGTTTTATACTCCAGAAATACATGCACATACACACATTCTCTTTCTGTCTCTCTGTCTCTCTTTGGTATCTAGGCATAATTAAAGTTTAAGTGTGAGAAATTTCCCTGATAGTTCCTGATTTATCAAAGTTCATCCAAAATATAATTCCTACACATTAATGGTGTCAGTACTCTCAGATTTGGGCTGAATTGAATAAGTCACTCCTAATATACCAAAGGAAATATGCTTCCTTGGAGAGTTTGAAAAGACCAGAGTAAAATTTGAAAAGAAATATAATAAATGAAGTTTTCATACTATTTATATCTCCTTTTCTGTAAAATGTCCTTTTTAGAAGGAGTAGATCTAGTCTAGGTACATCATAAAATTCCTAACATCTATGGCTGAATTAAATCAAAGCCAAATGACCATATGGTTAAATTATTCACCATGGAATACTGCTTTTTAAAATTCTTTTTACTTAGGCTACGGTAGTCCCCAGCCAATCTTGATGCATTAAGAATGTCTGACACATTAGCATATTTTATAATTGAGCTGAGAAATGATGTTACTATTAATTTATTTTTGAAATATTAACTTGCTTTTAAAGGAAGTACAATGAATAAATGTCAGAAATATTTATGACAACACATTGTTATATCAGGTATGCCCTTGAAATTCCAAGCTACATTAACAAGAAGATTGCTGGGCCTTTGAAGAAAGTTCACTTTATATCTAGGCAAATTGTAGTTTGAATTGTGCTGTGGGGCAGACCAATATGAGTAAATAAAGAATGGCACAAACATCAAAAAATGAACTACTATTAATATGACATAATTAATGTAATGTAGTCATTATTAACATAATAATTCAGGGGAATTGGAAAATTATCAAGTTTATGCCTATATTGTTTTTTATAAAATTGTATTACACTTTTATTTTAGAGATTGATGCTTGGAATTTAATTATGTATAGTAACATTACTCTAATAATTCTGCGTAAATCTTGCTTTGTTCTAAAATTTCAAGTTATGTATGGTAAGGAAATAAGCTACCTTCTACACATCTTTCTCTTATAACCTCTATTTTATTAAATAATTAAACTTGTTTTTTATGTTGCTTCATATAAATAAGTTTTTGAGGTGACACAGATAATACCCGTTTATTATTTAATGTATTTAAAAACAGTTTGACACCTTAAAGGTAATTAGATACTAATAAATAATATAGGGTCTTATGTTTATTATAGGCAAGTATGTGGACTTAATATATAGTTTATCATCCTTGAAAATTTGGTTAAATAAAATATACAGAAGAATGGCATTTGAGGTAAGACATCTCATTAATGAGATTTAGTTGAATTCTAACATTTTAATACTAAGAACAATGCTTTCCATAGTTTATTTATATCTTATGTGCTTTTACACATAACATATATACTCATTTACAAATCATTTATAAAATACTAAATAAAACAACATTTAAGAAAACAGAAGCTTATTAAAATAGAATTTATACATTTGCCTTGTGAATATACAAGGGAAGGGTTGGGGTGAATATGGTGGAGGTAAATGACAGCATTTCTTGTGGTCTTTAAACACATGATTTAAATTTACTATTTTTTAAGAGCTATAGAAAGACGAGTGTTTCCATGGAGCACCTTTTAGGAAATAATAACCTAGAGAATTTTTTATGCTTCTCTGCCATTTGGAAAAATTTATACTCCTATTTCCTCTGCTCCTTTAGTTATATATTTAATGCTCACAACAAAAATAGGAAAAAGTTTATTACTTTACAGCTCAGAATGGTAGATACAGATATACTAATGAGAAGATTTTGCCCAGTTTTAGCCATAGTGCTTTTCATTTTCTTCTGTTCACCAGAGATTTGTCCTAATGATCTGTCAAATAATTAAATAAAAACTATAGTAGTTAATAATATATAATTTAACAGAAAATGTATTCACTTCATTTTACTTTGCTTTTCAAATCGGAGAAACTCCAGTGAAGGACCAGAGCATTTTTTTTTCTCTCCTTGTCCACGGCTTATAGCACTTTAAAAAATAATGAAGATAGCATTAGTACTTGGGAGAGTTTCTGAGTTGCTACAAGCTGTTTCAGTTTGGGTTAGTAAGAAAAGAGGTTCTGAGAAAAGAGACAGGCGCAAGGAACAATGCCCAGGGACTGGGGATTTAAAACAATGAAAGGAAGCAGTCACTGAAGGATGTCTTATTTAGTCAACATCCTCTGTGGGTAACTAGAGCTTAAACCCAGAGGGAATTTCTGGAAAATGTTGTAAATTACATGTCTCAGAATTGTCTCACTGGATGTATGGGTGTGCTGAGCTTTTATATGACTCCTTTCAGTCACTGGTTGTGGAATGATCCCAGGCCTATTTGTTTCCAGGCATGTAAGAGCTCTCATGTGCTGATTGTCATCAATGGTGGACAAACATTCTTAGGCACAAAGAAGATACTGCCAATTGGAAATCCGCTAAAAGGATACTGATGATTGGAAATCCGCTGCAGTATATGTTGCAATTTATGAAGGGTTTGGGTGTGGCACTATCAGCCTGTCGTATAGTCTACACATTTCAGCAGTCAAATCCCTTTGTGCTCTATCTTAAATTCCTTCCATCCCGTTACCCCTTCAAGGTCATGACCAGTCACATTTCTAGGAAGGATGCTTATAACAGGAGGATTAATGAGCAAGCCATAAGTTCCCACTAAGGCAATGAGTCGTGAGATCACACATGATATTCATTATATCGGATTCTACCACATATTTTAGAGTCCCTTTGTCTTCCAACAGCATATTTCCTGGTCTAAGCTGATTGGCAGAGAGGTACCCCTAGTGATGTGCTGATAACTTATTGACTGTCAGATCCCCAATTATATTTTCAACCTGAATGCTAGTTGATAGGTTTCTTTATGGCATGTTAACAAATAAGACAAAAGTAAAACTGCAAAAACAGTCATTTGCCTGTGACATAAACAACTATTTTGCTGAACCAGATAATAGTTTTTAAATATTGGAAATATATTTCTTCCCTTATTTGTACTAATCATCATGTAACAGTTATAGACTGATACATGGTGACATCTAAGCTGCACTCTTAATATTTATCACTTTTGATAATCTAGACCTGGATCAGCAAACATTTTCTATAAAGAAATGGAGTTTCTTTTTAACACTTTTCACTTTTTGAGCCACCTATGGTTCTGTTGCTTATCCTTCATTTTATTTTCTTGTTCATTTGTGTTAAATAGCTCTATAAAATTTAAATATCATTTTTAGCTTGAGGTCTTTGGAAGACAAAGGGCACGAGCCAGATTTGGCCTGTAGTCTGTAGATTGCTGACCTTGGCTCTAGACAATCCACAAAACTACAAATCAAGCTCTGATTTGCATTTTTTTATAAAAACATTCCCAGTACATTACTGGGAACTGAGACCATCATTTGAGTCCCTGGTTACTTGGCTGAAATTTTCTCTTTATGATTATCTGCTAACAACAACAACAACAACAAAACACTACTCACCTCTCTTGTGAATATCTTCATTTCCAAATCTTTTCTTCCCTACTTCACTGTGTGATAAAAACCTTATGTCATCATGATGATCTATATCATTTCCCAGCCAGTAGAGGAACTCCTTCCTTTGCCTATTTTTTAAATTTATTTTTTGTGAGTACATAGCAGGTATATATCTTTATGGGTTACATTAGATATTTTGATACAGACATCCAATATGTAATAAAAACATCAGGCTGTGTTAGGGTATCCATCACCTCAAGCATTATTTTATGTTACAAATAATCCAATTATATATTTTTACTTATTTTTAAATGTACAGTTATTCTTTACTATACTCATCCTGTTCTGCAAGCAAATGGTCTAATTTATTCTTCTAAGTAATCTTTTGTGTGTCCTTCAACCATCCCTATCAGTTTCTGGTAGCCATTCTACTTTCTATCACCATGACTTCACTTTTTTTAATATTTAGCTCCCACAGTTAAATGAAAACATGTGATGTTTGTCTTTCTGTGCCTGGCTTATTTCACTCAACATGATGACCTCCAGTTCCATGCACACTGTTGCAAATGACAGGGTCTCTTTCTTTTTTAGGCTGAATAGTACTTCATTGCATATATGTACCATATTTTCTTTATCTGTTTGTTTATTGGTGGACACTAGGTTGCCTGCAAATCTTGGCTGTCGTGAACTGTGCTGCAGTAAACATGAAAGTACAGACACCTCTTTTATATACTAATTTCTGATCTTTGGGATATATACTTTGGTGTGGAATTGCTGGATCATATGGTAGCTTTATTTTTAGTTTTTTGCAGAAACCACAAACCGTTCTCTATAGTGTTTATACTAATTTATATTTCCACCAATGGTATACCAGGATTTCCTTTTCTCCGCATTCTCATCAGCATTTGTTATTGCCTGTCTTTTGGATAAAAGCCATTTTAACTGGGTGAGATGATTTCTTGTCGTAGTTGTGATTTGCATTAATCTATGATCAATAATGTTGAGTACCTTTTCATATACCTGTTTGCTATTTGTATGTCTTCTTTTGAGAAATGTCTATTCATATCTTTTGCCCATTTTTAATTGGATTATTTGATTTTTTTTCCTATAGAGGTGTTTATGCTCCTAATATATTCTAGTTATTAATTCCTTGTCAGATGAGTACTTTACAAATATTTTCTCACATTGTGTGAGTTGTCACTTCACTTTATTAATTGTTTTCTTTTCTGTGCAGAAGCTTTAGTAGTTTCATAGTTTGAGGTATTAGAATTAAGTATCTAATCCATTTTAATTGATTTTTGAATATTGCAAGAGAGTTCTAGTTTTGTTCTTTTGCATACAGTTATCTAGTTGTCTCAGGACCATTTATTGAAGAGACTGTCCTCTCCAGAGTGTATGTTCTTGAAAAGTTTGTCAAAAATGAGTTTAATATAAATTTATGTATTTATTTCTGGGTTCTCTGTTCTGTCCACTGATCTATATGTTTGTTTTTATGCCAGCAACATGCTATTTTGGTTACTATAGTTCTGTAGTATAATTTAAAGTAATGTGATTCCACCAGGTTATTTTTTTGTTTTCTTTTTTTGCTTTGTTTTGTTTTCTTTTTGCTTATGAGAGCTTAGGCTATTCTGGATGTTTTGCACTTCCATAAAAATTTAGGACTTTTTTTTCTATTTCTGTGAAAAATGTCATTTGCATTTTGATAGGGCTGCATTAAATCTGTAGATTGCTTTGAGTCATATGGACATTTTAGCAATATTGATTCTTCCAAACCATAAACATTGAATATCTTCTCATTTTTGTTGTGTCCTCTTTGATTTCTTGCTGTAAGCTTTTATGGTTTCCATTGTAGAGATCTTTCACTTCTTTGATTAATTCCTAGGTATTTTATTTTATTCATAGGTTTTTTAAATGGGATTACTCTCTCTCTCTTTTTTTAAGTTTGTTCACTGTTGCCGTATAAAAATGATACTGATTTTTGTATATTGATTTTGCCTCCTGCAACTTTGCTGTATTTGTTGATCAGTTCTAATAGTGTTTTGGTGGTCTTTAGATTTTCCAATTGCAGCATTATATCACCTGCAAACAAGGATGACATAATTTCTTCCTTTCCGATTTGGATGTCCTTTATTATTATTATTATATCCTGTCTGATTTCTTTAGCTAGAACTTCCAGTACCACATTGAACAACAGTGGCAGCAGTGGGCATCCTTGCTGAGTTCCCAAAATTGGAGTAAAGGCTTTAAGTTTTTTTTCCCCTAATCAGTATGATACTAGCTGTGGTATATAGCTATTATTATGTCGAGTTATGTTTCTTCTACATCCAGTGTTTTAGGATTTTTATCATGAAGGGATGTTGGATTTTCTCAAATGCTTTTTCAGCATCAAATGAGATGATCATATAATTTTTGTCATTTATTCTGTTGATATATAAATATATAAATGATACATTGATTGATTATAAACATTTAAATGATACATTGATTGATTTGTGTATACTGAACCATCCTTGGATTCCTGGCATAAATCCCACTTAGTCATGATGAATGACCTTTTTATTGTGTTATTAAAGTGTTTTTATTTTTCTTCTAAATGTGTCTTTGTCTGGTCTTGGTATCAGGATAATACTGACCTTGTAGAATGAGTTTGGAGATATTCCTTCAATCTCTACTTTTTTGTGTGTGGAATACTTTGAGTAGGATTGGTATTAGTTCTTCAGTAGAATTCAGCAGAGAAGCCATCGGGTTCCAGACTTTTCTTTACCTGAAGCCTTTTTATTATGGCTTCAATCTCATTACTTATTATTCATCTATTCAGGTTTTGGATTTCTTGTACAATCTTAATAGATTGTAAGAGTCTAGGAATTGGTCTGTTATTTCTAGATTTTTCACTTTATTGGCATGTAGTTTTTTATATAGTCTGTAATGCCAGTCTTCTTTTTCAAATCTGATTTTTCTTTTCTTAGTCTGGCTAATGGTTTGTCAATTTTGTTTAACTTTTCAAAAAAAACAACTTTTTGTTTCCTTGATCTTTTGTGTTTTTTTATTTCAATTTTATTAATTTCTTCTCAGATATTTATTATTTCTTTTCTTTTACTGTTTTTGAGTTTGATTTACTCTTCTCTTTCTAGCTCTTTCAGATGCATCATTAGATTGTTTATTTGAAGTTTTTCCTCTTACTTGACGTAGGCATTTGCCACTATAAATTTTCCTTTTAATATTGATTTGGCTGTATCTCCTAGGCTTGGGTATGTTGTGTTTCCATTATAATTTGTTTCAAGAAATGTTTCAATTTCCTTCTTAATTGTTTCATTGATGCACTGGCCATTCATGAGCATACAATTTAATTTCCATGTATTTGTATAGTTTCCAAAATTCCTCTTATTTTTTTCTAGTTTTATTCCATTGTATTCAGCTTGGTATTATTTCAATGACTCAGGGAGAGGAGCAGCACACACTGGGGACAGTTGGCGGGATGCCTAGTGGAGGGACAGTGGGGGGTGGGAAGGATGGGGAGGGATAACATGGGGAGAAATGCCAGATGTAGTATGCACCTATGCAACAACCCTGCATGACCTGCACATGTACCCCAGAACCTAAAGTAAAATAAAAATAATAAATAAAAGAAAAAACTTGTTTAGTTATCTAATATATGGTCTATTTTTGATAATGATCGATGTGCTGGGGAATGTGTGAATTCTGCAGCCTTCTGATAAAATGTTCTATAAATATTTATTAGGCTCATATGGCCCAGAGTGCAGATCAACTCTGATGTTCATGGATATTTTTTTTCCCCCTGAGGATCTGTCCAGTGTTGAAAGTGGGATATTGAAGTTCCCAGCTGTTATTTTATTGGATTCTTTCTGTCTCTGTAGCTCTAATAATATTTACTATATATATCTGGATGTTCCTGTGTTTAATGCATATTTACTTACAAGTGTTGTAATCCTCTTGCTTAATTGACCTCTTTTACAGGGACTTTTTTGTCTCTTCTTGTAGTTTTTGTCTTGAAATCTATCTTATATAGCTACTCCTCCTCCTCCTTTTTTTATTTCTACTGGCAAGGAACATCTTTTCTTATCCTTTTACTTTTCATCTATGTGTGTCTTTAGAGGTGATTTTTCCTGCTGGCAACAGATAATTGAATCTTTTTTTTTTTTTTAGGTCTATTCAGCTTCTTTATGTCTTTTGATAGGAGAGTTTACATTCAATGTTATTATTGAGAAGCAAGGTGTTACTTCTGCCATTTTGCTGTTTGTTTTCTGTTTGTTTGTTTTTTTTCTTTTTTTGGTCTCCTACTTTTCTTTATTCCTATCTTCTTTTTTAATGAAGGTTATTTTCTCTGGAAGTTTGATTTTATTTCTGGATTTTCATTTTTTGTATATTTTTTGTACATTTTATAATTTGAGGTTACCATGAGGCTTGCAAATACCATGAGGCTTAATAAAATATCTTTTAACCCATTATTTTCCACCAATAGCATCTTATCACTGTTTGCATAAACAAACACATGAACAAGCAAAAAAAAAAAGTAGTAAAAATTCTACACAACTTTACCCCCCTGCTTTATAAGTTTTTCTTTTCCCTGTTTATATATTATTGTAATGTCTATGTTTTGAAAATTTTTTCTGCTCTTACATTTGGTTGGTTCATTGTTTAGCTTTTCTACATTAGATAAGAGTAGTTTACACACAACAGCTATAGTGTTATAGTATTGTGTGTTTTTCTGTGTCCTTACTATTATCAGTGAATTTTATACCATCAGATGATTTTACTGCTCATTAACATCATTTTCTTTCTGCTTGAAATACTCTCTTTACTACTGCTTGTAGGACAGGTCTGGTTTTGATGAAATCCCTCAGCTTTAGTGTATCTGGGAAAGTAATTATCCTTCATGTTGAAAGATATTTTTGTCAGATATACTATCCCAGGTTCAAAGAGATTTCCTTCAGCATTTTAAATATAGTATGCCACTCTCGCCTGGCCTGTAAGGCTTTCATAGAAGAGTTTGTTGCCAGATGGAGTGCCATCATATGTTATTTGTTTCTTCTGTCTTGCTGCTTTTCGAGTCCTTCACTTATCCTTGACCTGTGGGAGTTTGATTATTAGATGCCTTCAGATAGTCTTCTCTGGGTGAATCTGCTTGGTGTTCTATAACTTCCTTGTACTTCAATACTGATGTCTTCATGACGGTTTTGGAAGTTCCTGTTATTATCCCTTTGGATAAACTTTCTACCTGAATCTAATTTTATATCTCCTCTTTAAGCCTAATAACATTTTCATTTTTTTGTTATTTCTTTTGTCTTCTACTGTGTATTTTCAAATTACTTATCTTCAAGTTTACTAATTCTTTCTTCTGGTTGTTCAGTTCTATTAAAAGTGTATGATGCATTCTTTCAGATGTAATTGTGTTTTTCACTTCCTGAATTTCTGCTTAATTCTTTCTTCTTATTTTATTATTTTTGAAAATTCTTTTTTGAAATCTGTCTGATAAAATTCTGAATTTCTTCTCTGTTTTGTCTTGAATTTCTTTGAATTTCCTAAAAATAGTTATTTTGAATTCTCTGTCCGAAAGATCATATATCTCTGTTTTTCTAGGATTGGTCTTGTGCCTTATTTTGTTTATGAGGTCCTGTTTTTCTGGATAGCTTGATACTTGTGGGTGCTCATCGGTGTTTGGGCATTAAAGAGTTGGGTATTGATTGTAATCTTCACAAACTGGGCTTCTTTGTACCTGTCCTACTTGGGAAGGCATTTCCAGGTATTCAAAAGGATTTTGATGTGATATAAGCTGTGTGTGCATTAAGAGGCACCTGAAGCCCAGTAACACTGTGGTTCTTGCAGACTTGATGGTCTTGGACATTATCTGGAGGAATTCTCCGGATTACTAGACAGAGACACTTGTTCTCTTCCTTTACCTTCTCCCAAATAAATAGAGCCTCTCTCTTGTGAATCAGAATCTATTGTGAAATAGAATCTCTCTCACGTGGAGTTGGGAATGGAGTGACATGATCCATTCTTTGCTGGGTGAGGCTCTGCAATCAGCACATGGTGAAGCCAGCCATTCCTGTTTCCTTCCCTTCTGGGCAGCAAGTTCTCTCCGACCCCAGGCAGCTCCATAGGTGCCACCAAAAAGCCAGGAACGAAAATCAAAATCCTTAGGAGTTTACGTGGTTTTCTATTGTGCTGCAGATGATATGGCCCTCAAATCGTAAGATGCAGTCCTTCTCACTCTTCCTTCCTCTTTCTAAATGTAAAGAAACCTCACCATGGTGACCACCTCAGAACCATGGACAGTACTCCCAGGCTACCACCAATGTTCCCATAAGGCCCCAGGGCTCTTTAATCAGCTTGTGTCAGATGCTGACTGGCCTGGGACTCATCCCTCAAGGAAGTAGGCTCTACTCTTGCCTAGGGAGGGTCCAGAAATGCCATCCAAGAGCCAAGGCCTTGAATTGGGGAACCCAAGGCTCTGCTTGGTGCTTTATTTCACTGTGGCTAAGCTGGTTCCTAAGGTGGATGAAAAAGTCTGCTTTGCTTTTCCCACTACTTTTCTCAAGTGGAAATATTTCAGATTGAAATATGTTATGGAATCTAAGAGGAAAAGTGTACTGTAAGAAAGACACAGGAATTTGGTGGTGGAAGGTTGTGATACCTTTACTCATTTCCAAATATTTCCAGAAAATATAAGTATTTTAGATATTATCTTGAAGAAGTTTGTATAGGGTAAATACTTCGAAGCTTCACAATAAAAAATGTTTACCAATTTAAATTGAAGATTACAAGAATGCAAACTTCTAGAAAAAATTTAATAATTTTACTAAAATTAAAAGTGATACTGCTCCCCTCCCTGTGTCCATGTGTTCAATATTGTATGTTCTTCACATGTACCCCAAAACCTAAAATGCAATTAAAAAAAAAGTGATACGCTTTTCTCTTGTTCTAGTATTTGTTTTCTTTCTTTATACCACTGCTGCAGTTAGTGTTATAGTCTCTGGGTAGGAACACTAATGGTTTTCTGAACTATGCATTAAAACTGATTTTGATGTTACCACATTGCATGCATTGGTTAAAGGAATTGGTGCACATATTCTAAGTTATTTTAGTATTCACATTTAATTCTAAAATTTGCATCCAAATATTGTGGATGCAGTGATCTTCCTATTGTTATTTAAAATCAATTAAATAATTTAATTTCCATAACACTTATTCTCATTAAATTCACTTTGAATATATCTATCTTACAGAGAAGGAATTGGTGTACAGGGATTGTTTATGGCTAATAGGTTTGGAATCTGAAATCTAAACCTTCATAGTTTTCCTTGATAATTTCTTATATAAATATTAAGACTGACAGAATAAAAAAAGAAGAATGAGAAAAGAAAAAAGAAGGAAGGAAAGAAAAGAGGAAGAAAGAAAGATAAAAAAAGAGTAGGGTTAAAGAAAAGGAAGAAAGCATGAAGGAAATGAAGAAAGGGAAACAGGAATTTTTAAAAGAAAAAATATATTAAAAACAGCAAATAGAAAATGTATTTTAAATAATGTCAAATTACTGAAGAACTAGACATTCAATTAATATCAATACTATTGAAGAAGGACAAACTTATAAATACATTGGTCCACGTGAAATTCAAGTGTAACTTTTATTAGTAACATTAAGTTTGCTTTTAAATGGTTTTAATGTTTTGGTACAGAGTTAGATACAAAAAATTTAAAAGAAAGGAACATGAATTTGAGCAAAGAACAATGCCCCTAGAGACCTAGAACTGACTGAGTTGCAAAAGATGCTATAGGTAAGAGATAAGAACGTCAACATTTTAGAGCAAAGAAGTGAAAAAGAAAAAATTAAGCTTTCAATTCAGCAGAGTAACAGACAGTCCCTCAGGCAGGAATAAGCATTTTATCTGCAGATGCTAAAAATGTACATGGTGACATGATCAAAGAAGGGACAATTCTGACACAGTCTTAAATGAAGGTACATATAATAGTGGGAAAAATGTGAGAATAATACATCTTTCATGTACTCTCAGGAACATAAGTCGTCACTTTGTACTGCAATAACTGACTCACTTATCTGGCAGCTTCAATGTGTCATGCTAAAATGCCAACAGAGAAATATTTCTCCAAACATATTTTTATTTGCTAGAGAGGAAAAAGGATGATAGTCTGGGATGCACAGCTATGACAAGCTACAGGTATATGAGGGGAGGAAAGCTGAGGGAAGCTCTTCTTGGCGAAAGAGAGAAGTTCAAGTAGACTGCGTAAAAACAAAGGTGATTGGTTTGGAGGCTCAAAGCAAGAGTCAGTTTATTGGCAGACACTGTTGCTGGGCAAGTTTGTTTTTGAGAGCCTCTTTCCTGAGTTGGTGCAGCCTTAAGGAATGTCTAGCAATACATCTTGTCATAGAAATACATGTATTCATGCAAAACGAACAACTTGTACAAAGCATGGGCTGTACGAAGGAATTTCTTGGGGGTTTTGTTTAGAAAGGTTTTGAGACAGTTAGACATATAATCATGAGCTCCCCTCCTTTGTGAGAGCCCAGCTCCAATTTGTCTGTGTCTGACAAGAATGACTGCATCTTGGTATCTTTAATTTTCATAAAATGGCGTAAAATATACTCATCAAGCGCAGGGATTTTGTCTCATTCTCAACTTGTTTCCAACAGCTAGTATGGTCAGTGCTTACTACATTTTTATTTTTAAAAAGTTGGTGAAAGAGCACATAAGAAATAAGAGCTAAATCGAACCACACCAAAATGAAAAAACTCTCATAAGTCAAAGTACACAATCAATAGGTGAAAAGGCAATCTATAAAATGGTAAAAAAATGTTCAAATCTTATATCGTTGAAGGGTTTGATATCCAAAATGTGTAACTGACTTTTGTGGTTCATCAATAACAACCACAAAACCTGGTTCAAAAATGAAAATGGACAGAGGTTAAGAGACATTTCTTGAAAACAAATATACAAATAGCCAGTAAGCACATGAAAGTCATGTGCACATCACAGTCAGCATTACTGACCATTAGGGAAATGAGATACAAAACCACAATGAGATAACACTTTACACCTATTATGGTGGCTACTATCAAAAAAACTCAGAACACATCAAGTGTTGTTAAAGATAGGAAATTTGAACTCTTGTGCACCATTGGTGAGAATGTAAAATTGTGCCACTGCTATAAAAAATAGTTACTGTGGTTCTTCAAAAAGTTAAACAGAATTACCACATGATCCAGCAGTTTCTCTTCTGAGTATATACCCAAAGGAATTAAATTCAGGATCTTGAAGAGACCTTTTCACATTTTTACACCCGTGATCATGGCTGAATTCACAATAGCTAAAATGCTGAAGCAACTCAAGTACTATGCTTTGGATATAGTTTGGCCTCACCAAGTCATCTGTTGAAATTTGATCCCCAATGTTGGAGACAGGGCCTCCTGGGAGGTGTTTGAGTTGTGGGGGATGGATCCCTTATTAATAGCTTAGAGCTGTCCTCCTAGTAATGGGTAAATTCTCACTCTGTGAGCTCCATCAAGAACTACTTGTTTAAAAAAGCCCAGCACCCCCACCCCTCTCAATTCCTTCCTCTCTTGACATGTGATGCTTACCCTCCTCACCTTCTGCCATAAGCGGAAGCTTCCTGAAACCCTCACCAGACACAGATGCTGATACTATGTCTCTTGTGCAGCCTGCTGAACCATGAGCCAAATAAAATTATTTTCTTTACAAATTACCCAGCCTCGGGTATTTCTTAACAGCAGCATAAATGAACGAAGACACCTAGTGTCTATTAATGGAAAAATGGATAAACAAAATGGATGTAGTATGTATGTGATGCATGCATACAATGGAATAAGGAAGAAAATTTTGACACATGCTGCAATAGGAATAAACTTTGTGGACATTATGCTAAGTGAAGTTAACCAGTACCATAAAATAATACTATAAACTAATTATTCCATTACCATAAGTACTTAGAGTAGTCAAATCCATAGAGAAAGAAAGTAGAACAGTGGTTGCCAGGGACTAGGAGAAAAGGAGAACAGGGAGTTATTTAATGCAATTCTACATTTCAGTTTTGCGAGAGGTAAGGGATTCTTGAGGTTATTTGAACAACAACGTGAATATATTTAGTAAATTGAACTGTACATTTAAAAATATTTGAGATGATATACTTTAGATCTGTGTGACAATTTAAAATAATTTAAAGTTCTAATTTAAAAAAAAAGCTGTGTGAGCCATTTTTTTCTACCTTCCCCTGTTAGTTGCATACATTTTTGTCAAATCCAAAGATAATTTTATATTAGGTAAGTAGTTTCTCTCTACTTGTAGCTTGGTGCCAGTGATAATATTCTCATATTGTTGTGGCCGCTTTCCAGTTTGTGCTTTGCATACCACATGGCAGCTTGAGTTCAGGGTAACATTTTATGTCTGCTCAATCACGTTTTCTGTTTGAAGTGTGAGCTCACACTCTGGGAAGAGATGCAAACACTGGGAGTATATACTTGCTAGTTTCTCTTCTCTGAGCATGACCAAGACAAAGGCAGCTCTTTTATGAACACAAGACAGAGACTGGGCAATCAGGTTCTGTGTGGGTTTAGAGACCATCAGAGGTGATGATTGTCTTGTTTTGAATTGACAGATGGAGATCATGAATTAGATTCCCTGAAAAAAAGTTAGGCTTTCAGTCAAAGCTCTCCAAAAGACATCACTGAGTAAAGAATTTAGAAACCTCTCAGGAATCTCATTTGGTTTATATTATCGATAAGGTTACTTCAGAATGAGCTTCTCATTAAAAACTGGGCAACTCCACTCTCTATTTTAATCTGTCCTTTTTCATCAGTATTAGTTTTGACAACTGCACCCTTGACATCTGGCTTGATTTTCTCTTCCGTAAGTTGCAAGTTACTCACCTATACAGAGTTTCTTCCTGCTCTTCCCCTGCTGGTGCCCACAATTAGATGGTCTTGGCCCAAATTGTGGAGTTGCAAGTGAGACCTTTCCCTGCGTGAATTTGCCAGCCAGTACAGTGAGATAAAATATTCTGAGGGTTAATGCCTAGCCCTAATGAAGTAAGTTTTAACATTAAAATTCTAATAATGCTTATTTTTCCACTTAAAGATAATAGACTTCTTCTTGACTGACTGTAAAAATCTTTCTGAGGTTTTCAAAGGGAAGAGCTGCTCACAGTAAATCTGGTAGAAGATGTTTTCTAGCTGGGGTCTCACATCTGTTTATATACCTCACACAACCTTAGCATCTCTAAATGAGTAATTAGCACTTTCCCTGCTATTTAAAATAATGGAAACCCTAACTATAAAAGGCCAAAATTTGGGAACGGTTCATATTAGATTCTAATCTTTGTTTTTAAAAGCTTTATTCTTTAATTTGCACAGGTCTATAAAGAAATTAATTGCTCTAATATCCAGAATTCACACATTAGTGGAAAAACAAGACCAAAAGAAAATTAAGTTCAATTATTTTTCTTCAGATAGGTGGCATTTGTTGCAAAATTAAGTACACTCTTGAACATTTATGGTTATAACTTAATACTTTTGCAACTAATAAATATATGCCATACTTGATTCTCTTATTAAGCAAAATCTTTTTCATATTTCCATCAAAAAATATTTCCTATACACTTAGCAAAGACAGTATGTTTACTTTATATACTGCATATAAATTCAGAAAACATGTATTTATATTATGAAAACAAAGGATGACACATGACTTTTCAAAAAAACTTATTTACTTGGAAGTTATTAGCATGTTACATACTTTCATTAACTAGATAGGACTGTCCAGACAAGCTCTTTTACTCATTCATTTAAAAACAAAATTTGGGCAGGGTAATATGGGTCATGCCTGTAATCCCAGCATTTTCGGAGGCTGAGGTAAGTGGATCCCTTTAGCCCAGGAGTTTGCGACCAGCATGGGCAACATAGTAAGATCCCATTTCTATAAAAGTATATCTTTTTAAACTTAGCTGAGCATGGTGGCATGTGTTTGTAGTCCCAGCTCCTGAGGGAAGATAGGCAGGGAGAGTCATCTGAGCCTGGAAGGTTGAGGCTAATTGAACTCTGATTGTGCACTTTGAAAAAAAATTAAAAATAAAAACAAAATTTACCAAGCACAGATCATGTACAGAAATTATGCTAGGAGAAAAGTAAAATTGTATATTTGATTTTCAGCCAGAATTCTGCCCATCATATTTCACTGAAATAGCATTGAATACATTTATCTTCCAGTTCATTTTTTTAACTTTAAATTCATCATTATGGTTTATCAACATATTATTGTAATGTAGTATATGTTGAATGTCCGTATTAAATATTTACCAAAATATGTTAGGATTTTAGATTGCAGAGACATGTAATTATGTTTCTTTCTTTTTTTTTAAATTGTAAGTTCTGGGGTACATGTGCAGAACTTGCAGGATTGTTGCATAGGTACACACATGCCATGGTGGTTTGCTGTCTCCCTATTTAGAATATTTTCTTGAAACTTTATAAAATTTTACTAATTTTACTTCAGCAAAAACCTTATGGCATTTGTTCCTCATTAAGAACCATTGAGACACAGAATGTTATCATCCCCATCTTATAGATGTGGGAACTGCGGCAACATGGAGTGGTGGAGTGAGGTTCCCAAGATTAGAAAATGGTAGAACCCTGTCATTTCAGCTCTAGAAGTCTTGTTGCCTGTACAAGCAGGAGCTAGAAAAGAAAGAATGTAGGCAGCAGTTGTCCAGGTAAAATAAAAAGAAAACTTGAAGTCCTGAAGGTGGGAAAAATCACTACTCTTTAAATACAATTAATTAGTCATGTGAAAAAGAACTGTAGATGTAAGACAGCACAGATCTATAGAATCTTGTAAACGACATTAAGAAGATTCCATTTTAGCTTCACAGCCATGGAGTTTACAGAGGGAACATTTTTCTGCACCCTGAAAATTGAAAATGTGACGTAATTATACTTCATTAAAAAGCAATATTTCTCTGCTACTCTTTGAAAAGATTTAGGAGAAGGGAAAGACCATGAGCATTGAGTATGTTTGGTAAAATAGATCTCAGTTAACCAGGTATGAGAGGATGGCAGAGTCAACCACAGAAATAAATTTAAAAAGGAGGAAGAAAATAGATGCAATAATTTTGATAAGTGATGTTAAGAACTTGACAATAAATCAGTAGGGAATGAGGGAGGGAATGTTCAGCTAAAGATGACTCTCCTTTTATACTTTGGGAAACTTAGTAATGAAGAGATGCAGGAGGAACAGCATGTTGGGATAGTCAGAAAAATAGTATATTAAATAATTTGGCCTTAGTTAAATTTGAAGTAACTAGCATACACTTTGCTGAAGAGACTGAATATGTTGTTGATGCTCAAGTGTCTAAGAGTTTTCACACACACACACACACACACACACACTCTCTCTCTCTCTCAAAGGTGAGGTATTGCTCTTTTTGGGGGGTTTACTATGCAGAAACAGTTTAAAGTAAACATTAAGAGCTTATATTCTTGTTCATTCAGACTTGAGTTCTAATTACAGGTAAGTTACTTTGGCAAGTTATTCAAATTCTTATCTGTATAATATTATGTTACCAGATACTTTATGGTGTTCAAGTAAGAATAGGAATAGATGCTTTATATAAAGTGTTTTATACAGAATTTGGCATGAATTATATGGTGAATATTTATACTATTATTATCATCAACATTATGATTATTATCTTATGAAAGAAACAAAACCAAGGTTTAGCAAGTTACAAAAGTCACTCAGAAAGTAAGTCACCAGGAAAATACTTGAATTCATCTTTGTCTGAAGTCAGTGTATACATTATAACTTTGTTCTGTTCTGGATTAATACTATTTAGAGATCAATTCAATATAAGGCCTTGGAGCGAATGTGTTTGTCAAAGAATGTACTGTAGAAATAAAAATAATCCCAGGACAGAAATCTAAGGAAAACCAAAATTTGGGAGATGATAAGAGAAAAAGAAATACAAAGCCATTTTTTAAGTATTAATGAAAAAAATGTATACATGACTATCAACAACTATATATAAGGAAATCTAGTATCTCCAAAGATAAGAGAGTGTTTTGTCTGGAAGGGAAGTATCATCAGTGTCAAAAGTGCGTGAGATGACAATTAAAATATGGTTTGAGCAATGTCCTTTGTGCTTAAGCAAGGTTTTTGCTAATTTGGGAGAAATGCTAAAGGATATCAAAAATTGGGAACCAAATGCTTTCTGAATAATAATACAGAACTTGAAAGCAATACTGTCTATTATTTGATAACAGATTTTTGTCAAGAAGCCAATTTTTAATTACCATGGGGAGAGAGCTCCTGAAATATGATTATTCACACGTCCAAGAGTAAGTTCAACAGCAATTTTATTTAAAAAAACATGAAAATGCTAATATTTCACTCTTATTTTAAAGCTTCTCATGAAAAACTAAAAATAAAATAACAAGACTTCATTCCAGTGATAATAACTGAACCTAGAATGAGACATAGTGATGTCACATTTCCAACTGACATTTCTACAAATTAATATTACATATTTGCAGTCCTCTTCAGGAATTGAGTGGCTTAACTTAATTGACTTTGTTGTAATATATTTTATGTATTCAAAATTTCAGATAGCCATTTCACTACATTTAAACACTGTTGTTAAAATACAGAACACTTTAAAAATATTTATGAAATTAATTTTCTAGGTTATAGATTGGCACTCTTGGATAGTGTATAATTTACGTATCAGATTTTCACAGCTTTGTTAATCTTGCTTTGTTTTGCTTTGTTGCCTCATCAAAGCTTATTTGCTCCTTACCAGAGGCTATCATCTTCAGTAGAATATATTGATTCTTCCTCACAAGAAATCTAAATTCTAAGTGAAATAGTTTCCCTGTTTTACAGTCCTCTTGCTGACTGTGTTTCAGGTATTTCTGTGGACAAGATTCTGGGATTGTTATGATAATCATTCAGTGTAAAGTTTTTATAAAGCTGCATGTCTGACTTACTGCTCAAGAAATGTGATTAGATCAATAAGACTAGCATGATACAGATGTTAAAAAGTAAATCAAATTGACATTTTAAAAATAAGCTTTATTTTCGGGATACTCTTAGATTTGTGGAAACATTGGATGATGCAGAGTGTCCTTATGCCCTGTGCCCAGTTGCCGCTATTAAAAGAGTACATTACTGTGATACATTTGTTACATGTAATTACCTAAAATGGACACATGTTAGTAATAAAAGTATATGGTCTATTAAGGTTTATTTAGGTTTTACCCAGTGTCTGTTTTCTGTTTCAGGATGCCTTCCAGGTCGCCATATTCCATGGAGTCATAATGTCTCCTTAAGCTCTTTTTGACTGGCAGTTTCTCTGGCTTTCCTTGTTTTTAATAACCATGGCAGTTTTGAGAATTAGGAGGTCAAAATTTGAGGTATTTTTTAGAATGTAATCCATGGTATTTTTCTGATATTTTCCTCATAATTATACTGAGGTTATGAGGTTTTGAAAAGAAGACCACAGAAAGTAGGTACCATTTCATGACATTATATGAAGGGTGCATGCTAACAACTTGACATTCCTGTTGATTTTGACCTCGAGGTAGTATTATTAGATGTATCCACTGTAAGTTTACTCTTTTCCTCTGCTCGTTTTTATTGCTATACAGTTGATCCTTGGTACCATTGGTTCTGCATCCATGAATTTAACCAACTGTAGATGAAAAATATCCCCCAAATCCCCAGAATAAAGAATGGTTGCCTCTGTACTGAACATGTACAGTTTTTCTTTGCCATTTTCCCTAAACAATGCAGTATAACAACTATTTACATAGACTTTACATTGTATTAGGTACTGTAAGTAATCTAGAGAGGATTTAGACAATTCCAGAAGATGTGTTTAGGTGATATACAAATAGTATACCATTTTATATACAGGACTTAAGAATCTGTGGACTTTGGATCTGCAGGGAACCAGTCCCGAATGGACACTAAAGTATGACTGTATTTTCTGAAAGAAAATCACTAGGAGATGCACACACTTAATTTGGAAGTTATGTTTGACCTTGAATGCTAGAATTCTCCAGGGTAGAAACTTGTCTCATTTTTTCTTATATGTATGTATCCAATAATTTATTTATGTCAATATAAACTGATATATTTAACATTTTGGTTTCAAATTTAATACTACTTTATTTTGTGGTTTAAAGTTTTCTAGCTGTAGCCATTTAAAGTTCTTTCATTTTGTTTCTTGGTCCATTTGGCATATGCATATCAAGGATTTTTTTCCTCTTTTTTTGGAGCAGTTCCTTATATTCTAGGCTCATGCTGGATATTTCCTGTTCTAGTCCTATAATCAGCTATTTCTTCAAGGAGCTTTGGTCCTTTACTGAAGGATATTATTAGACAACAACATCTAGGCTCTAGGAGTTTCCATTGCTACCAAGACTTTGTTGCTTCTAGGTCATCTCAGTTGACAGATGAAGTAAATCTATGTGTGTATACTAAGTGGTGCGTATGCACACATCTATACATATTCCTAAATGTTATTATCTGTGTCTATAATAGGCTTAAGCATGAATACCCATTGATATGACCTACTCTAATTCATTACTACATGAATGTTCTAGCTTCCTAGCCATGCTTATCTGTATACACATACTCAATAGTTGAGAATCTGGTTCCAACAACTGATATCTATTGACTTAATTTTCACATATACATGCACAGTTTATCAGAATAATTGTACAGCACTCACATAGAAACTGACTTTATCAACTAGAGTGCAGTGCCTATGTAAAGGGATATTTTCGTTGCTTTTTTGTTTATCTGCTTTTTGCTCTAGTTTGCATACTCCACTCTGTCCCAAAGTTAGGTCAGCATTTTTTTTCTCCCACCCCTTTAAGTTTGTTTTGTACATACACTTATAATACAAATAGATGAGTTTGTTTTGTACATACATTTATAATACAATTAGATGATTTTCTCACATTCTGCATTCCATCTTGGATCCATTGAACACCTAAATAATTTTTAAAATATTTGCATTCAGTTAGGGCCATTCTTTATTCAGTAAAATTCTGTAGGTTTTGACAATTGATAGTGTCATGTACCTACCATTACAGCATCAAGAGAATAGTTTCCTTACCTTGAAATGTGTCTGTGCTTCATTTATTTAGCCTGTTCCCAACCATGAGAATAAGGTCCATCCAATCTCTCATCTTCTCTACATCTCCACTTTTTTGCCTTTTTTCAAATGTCATATAATTGGAACTGTATAGTATATAGTCATGTCGCACTGGCTTTTCACTGCCTCTTTCACTTTGCAATCTGTGTTTGTTTTATCTATATGTTTTTGTGACTTGGTGGCTTATTTCCTTTTACTGGTGAGTGATATTCTTCTGTGTAGTTGTACCACAGTTTATTTATTCTCCTATTTTATATTTATTTTCATTTTTATTAATTTTTGAATGAAAATACATTATTTTAATAGAACGTTCTCGTAGTTTTCTAGAATTGCTATGACAAAATATCATAAATCATAGAAATGTATTGTTTAAAACAATAAAAATTTACAATAGGAATATATTCTCACAATTCTGGAAGCTAGATGTCTGTAATCAAGGTGTCAGCAGGGCCATGCTTACCCCAGATGCTCTGGGGAACAAGCTGGTCCAGGCCTTTCTCTTAGCTTCTGTGTTGCCAGCAATTTCTGACATCCTTGTGCCTACTTCCATCATTTTATGGTGATCTCCCGTGTGTATATTCACACCACCTTCCGTCTGTGTTTATCTGTCTTTGCAGTTCTTCCGTTCTCATAAGGACACCAGTGATAGGGTATTAAGGGTCCGACCCCGTACAACTATGGCCTCATCTTAACTTACATCTTTTTTTTTCCTCTCTTTTAAAAATCAGCTTTCCTATTGAAGGAAATCTTGATTGTTTCCAATTTTGGATGATGACAAATACAGCTGCTGTAAACATTGACCTAAACATTCATGTGTAAATATTACTTTTCATTTATTATGGAGATATTTTTAAATAATGAAAATGTCCATAGAAATCAACTAATAATAAATTTGTGCTGGAAAACTGCCCTTTGGATGGGTTCTTTAGCTAAGACGCACATACTGATTATACTAGCCCTCAACGTACCAGAGGTAAGGATGTTCCTTCTCAGGAAACAGCACAGATACTCTGAATAGGAGATCCAGTAACAAAAAAACAAGAGCAAACCAAGGCAAAATTACCTGGTAATACTTTAAACAACTGTATAAAAAACAACTGGATTTCACACTTCCCTCTTTCTTCATTGTTAAACAAACAAAGCTAAACAAACAGGCATAAATGCAAGAAGAACAGAAAAGCCTATAATCTTTGAATGGCAATTTTTAATTTTTATTATTATTTTTTTATTGGGCTACAATTTTAGAACTACTCTCTAAAATGACCTTAATGGAAGGCAGGTTGATATATAGGAAAACACCTTTTACAATGAGTAAAATATCCTAAAGTATACCACTTCCAGAGAAAATCTGTCTTTTCTTGGAATTTTTTTTTAGCAACATTTCAATTTGCTGAATAAAGCTTTCAGAAATGCTTGCCTTCATAGCATGTCTACCAACCTATGATTCAAGTGAAGTGCCCAATGGGAAAAGAGAACCACACAAATGCAAGGAAAGTAAACCACAGCCGCCTATTCTTTAAAAAAATATATTGTTCACATATAAATATACATTAGTCACCTTTATAGGAAAAAAGAGACTTTAAATGTCTAATTTGATTTTTACGTATTTTAAAAACAGATTGTATTTAGGAAATGATAACAAACATCTGTCAAAAGTAGTCAGAAAACCATAAATAAATTGAAGCATGCATATTACAAAATAACATTTCAATGAATATATTAAATAATATAATGTATGGTGAAATGTAAACTTTATTATTTGGATAATACAATCATACTTATCTGCCTCCAAATAAAAACATAAATAAACCACAAGAAATAAAAAAATAAAAATATACAGAAATCCATATTTCATGATCTAAAACTTTCTGAGGGAGAGAAAAAAGAGTAGAAAAATTATTAAATAATGGAGGATACATTCATTAATATAAAGGAATTATAGAAGTAAAGTTTTGGACTTAAAAGAGCATATGAGTGCCAGGAATGATTATTTGTTTAAAATTTTCCATGTTTAATAGACAGAATAATGATATGTGAGTTGCCTCTAGAAATTGGAAAATAAGAAATTCACCCCTGGAGTCTCCAAAAAAAAAAAAGAAGTTGAAGTCCTGCCAATACTTTATTTTACCCCACTGTGACTGTGTCCAACTTCTAATCTATAAAACATTTAGGTAATTATTGTTTCTGTGTGTTAGGCCAAAAAGTTTGTGATAATGTGTTGTAGAAACTAACACACCATGTCTAAATTTCATATATATATATATATATCTATATATATATCTATATATATATATCTCATATGTATATATAAAGATTTATATATATCCTGAAACCCAGAACATCATTGTTAAGGAGAAAATTTTTAAGGATTCCAGACTTGAGAAAAAAAAGTCAAAGGCTCATTTTCAGAATTCTCACTGTCAACACAAAATGGTTGCTGAAAGAAAATGATCTTTGTTCTTTATACAAAGAATTTTTACACAAAGTTCTTCATATATAAAATCCTCTGTGTATATAAAATGCCAAGTAAAATTTTACATACAATCTGATTTTTAATTCAGTGAGATAACAAGAGAAAATTTGGACATGGAAGAAATTCATTATATTTATATCCAATTGCATAAAAAAAGTTTTACTAAAGTAAGAATAAAAATTTCTGAAGTTAGCAAAGTATATCTGCCAAAGCTCAATAATAAGTACATGTTTAGTGGTTTCCTATTAAGCATTCTATTAAAACACACACAAATCCAGAAGGTTCATTTGTTTCTCCTTTTAGGTTATTAAAAAAGTAGACTCAGCAGGTCTGTTTTAGCTCAACTAAATGCAGGCTAATGCCAGTGTAAATTTGTGAAGATTCCTCCTTTTAATTTTTTTATTTTATTTTTATTATATTTTAAGTTCATTCTGGGGTACATATGCAGAACCTGCAGGTTTGTTACATAGGTATACATGTACCATGATGGTTTGCTGCATCCATCCCCCCATCATCTACATTAGGTATTTCTCCTAATGCTGTCCCTCCCCTAGCTCCCTACCCCCTGTTATCCCTCCCTTATCCCCCCTACCCCCCAACAGCCCTACTGTGTAATATTCCCCTACCTGTGTTCATGTGTTCTCATTGTTCTACACCCACTTATGAGAACATGTGGTGTTTGGTTTTCTGTTCTTGTGTCAGTTTGCTGAGAATGATGGTTTCCAGCTTTATCCATGTCTCTGCAAAGGACATGAACTCATCCTTTTTCATGGCTGCATAGTATTCCATGGTGTATATGCTCTAGAGGACAAGCTAGATTTTATATGCGTATATATGCCACATTGTCTTTACCCAGTCTATCATTGATGGTCATTTGGATTGGTTCCAAGTCTTTGCTATTGTAAACAGTGCTGCAATAAACATACTTGTGCATGTGTCTTTATAATAGAGTGATTTATAATCCTTTAGGTATATAAAACCCATAAAAACCCTAGAAGAAAACCTAGGCAATACCATTCAGGTTTCCTCCTTTTTAGAAGCAATTTCCTCAGTAAGGGAGTTCCCACCTTTTTATTTTTTCCCTCCATACATAACTAGCTGTTTCTCTGCTTCCTTGGTGTATAAATATGTGTAACACTATGGGAACAGACTCCCTCTCTGGGAGCCCAGTGCTTAGCAAGTCCAGTGCAACTCATCCATCTAAAGCACATTGTTTTACCAGTCCTTGATTTGTAGGCTCAGGGCACTAGTTTCACTTGTTCTCTCTTATTGTATGCTTTTAAAGGCTACAAACTTCTTTCATATACTGTTTTGCCTACATTTCACACAATTAACATCCAGCAGACTAGCCTAAAATTTACTTATAGCATATTAGTGGAACAATTACTTGAAAATTACAACATATCGAAAATATAAAAATAAAAATGTGATTATTATGAATATTGCAACATATTGAATTCTCAACTTTTTGACCAACAAAAAGAGCTTATTTATGTTATGTTTGTTGAGTATTTATAGAAATTGATATTCTGAGCACTATAGTAAGTGTCAATGTGTTTCATGAGATAAAAACCATATGTTGTATGTTCTCTGATAATAATAAAACCACAAGAAGAAAAAAATTCATTTTTGGAACTTTCAAAATACACTTCTAATTAACTCTGTGTCAAATAGTAAATAAAATCATAACCGAAACTATTGAGCATTTAACTGAGTAATATTAATAGAGTTGAAGAGTACTGATTGTTTTCCAATGTTCTTTATTATATATAGCTCAAATGTATTAATGGCAACTAGAAAATAGCAAAAAAAAAAAAAAGACACAAAAACTCTGAATTGTCATAAGCATCAAAGTTCAAAAGGCTTGCATTATCCACATTGTGCATAGATATGGTAGCATATGAAAACAATAATGGAAGGAAACCAATCAGAGTTATTATATTATATAATTTCCAATTAAATAAACTGCAAAACTAGAATTGCAATTCAGAGAGTACTTGCCATTTTGCTCACAGTACACCTTACAGTCAGCAAGTTGTTTATCTTCCATGTAAATTGCTTTCCTGCGTGCTCTAACAGCATATATTAAAAGTAAACAAAAACATAAACAGAAACTTCAATAAGCATAACTTAAAACAGTAGAAACAGATTGGAATATTTTCCGCAATTGCTTTCAGTCTAGTTCACATAAAATGCTCTTTAATTCTATTTTATTGCACTTTGAAATGTGCTGCGCTGTAACTATTAAAGGAATTTCATAATAGATACTGAATTGAATAATATTAGAAATGATGTTTCAACAGTCCTTGTCATTTGTGACATTTTATTAAGTTCTCGATGATTTTTAAAATTGGGCATTAGTCAACAGACCTCTAGTTTTAAAATACTCATTGACTTACATGTTCATTATGTTCAAAATATGTTTAAACTGCTTGGTAAGTGAAGGTTCACTAACATTATTGAATCAATCCTATTTAAAATCACCCCCATTAAAAGATTAAGCTAGTGTAATAATACATTTTCAGTGTAAAAAAAAAGTGCTTTGAGAGAATGAAATGTTTCAACACAAGTATAATAACTGTTGAATATCTAAAAGCTAAAAGGTCAAGAAGTTCATGTTTAAAATTAAAGAAGTATGAGGATATTACCAGAGAAGATATGATTTGAAGATTTCATTTAAAATACATACTTCATTTTAGAACAGTTTTAGATTTATGAGAAAATTGTAACACATCCAATATATTCCACATACAGTTTCCCCCATTAATGTCTTACATTAGTCTAGTACATTTTGTACAGTTTAAGAATAAATGCTGATACATATGTATAACTGAAGTCCATACTTTGCCCAGATTCCCTTCATTTATTAATTATTATTTTGAGACAGAATCTCACTCTGTCACCCAGACTGGAGTACAGTGGCACAATCTCAACTCACTGCAACCTCTGCATTCCAGGTTCAAGCAACTCTCCTGCCTTAGCCATCTGAGTAGCTGGGACTACAGGCACACACCACCACGTCCAGCTAATTTTTGTATTTTTTTAGTGGAGACAGGGATTCACCATGTTGGCCAGGCTGGTCTTGAACTCCTGACCTCAGGTGATTCACCTGCCTCGGCCTCCCAAAGTGCTGGGATGACAGACGTGAGCCACCGCGCCCAGCCGATTTCCTTCATTTCTAACTAATATATTCTTCCACAGAATCCCATGCAGGATATCACATTACATTTAATAATCACATCTCCTTAGGCTTCTGTGACTGACAGATTATCAGATTTTCCTTTTTATGAGAGATTTTAGGATAATTGGTCTGATAAATCAAGTCAATTTGGATTTACATGAATATTTTCTTCTCTGAGGAAGAACTTGGAGGCAATGTACCATTGTGTCAAATCATATTCATAGTCCATAATGCCAGCATGACTTATCATTGCTCATGTTAACTCTGATCACTTGGCTGAAGTAGTGTTTGTAAAGCTTCTTAACTGTAAAGCTACTCTTTTTTCCCTGTTATAGATATAATGTATTTTTAATAATTCACTATGTGAAATTTCCACTTAAGGAGTGAGAGGTGTGCTACTGATCCTTGAGAGAGGAATATTAACATAAATTTCTTGGAATTTTTTTGCATGAGAAATTTGTTTTATCTATCTTATCTACCTATCTATTTAATCATTTATTTCTGTTAGCATGGATTCAGAGATATTTGTTTCATACTTTGGGTTATAATTAACATTATTTTATTTTGCTCAAATTATTTCAGCTTTGGCCATTGGGAGCTTTTATAGTTGGCCCCCTGTCCCTTTTACGTATCCAAACCTTTGCATGTGTGCATTTGTGTGTGTGCGTGTATGTTTAACACTTTATAGATTTGAGGCACTACAAGATGTTCTAGGCTCATTTTGCAGTATGCTTGTCTCAGGCCTAGAATCAGATATTTATCCAAAGAACTTGAGCATTTTTTTTTTACTGGTAAATAATATTAGAAACCAAAATCTGAGTGCCAGGTGTAAACAATGCTATTGGACTGTCATCTATTTAACTCAGTTAAATAGAAATACGTGTGTGTATACTCCTCAGTGTATAAACACTTATCTGCATATTTTATAGACTCTGTGTATATGACAAGATGAATGGGTTCATACTAATATGTCCTACTCTTAATTTATTACTGAATGGATCATTGTAGCCACCTTTGCTTATTACATTGTTTATCTATAGACATTTACGCCACCAATGGGAAACCTGGTTTCAATTCTTTGCCATTAATTTATTTAACTGTTAATTTTCAGTATACATCTACAGCAGTATAAAAAATGTTAATATGTACCTTATGGAAATATCTTTATTAACTAGAGTATGATACTCATGTACATTTTTTTATTGTACTTTAGGTTCTGGGGTACATGTGCAGATCATGCAGGATTGTTTTACATGGCAATGTGGTTTGCTGCCTCCAACCCCCATCACCTATATCTGGCATTTCTCCCCATGTTATCCCTCCCCAATCTCCCAACTCCCCCGCTATCCCTCCCCTAATCCTCCCCAACGGACCCCACAGTGTGTGATGCTCCCCTCCCTGTGTTCATGTGTCCTCATTGTTCAACACCTGCCTATGAGTAAGAACATGCAGTACTCATGTACATTTAAAAAATATTTTTAGTCCTTACCTCACTCATTTTCAAGGTTACTTAGATCAATACCTTTTTTCTCATCCCTTTCAATAAAATTGTTTCCTATATTTGTAATACAGTCAGGTTATTTTGTCACATTTTGCCTTTCAGCCGGGGACCTCCTGAACTCTTATTTTTTATACATTGTGTCACTCTTTTGTTCAGTAAAATTCTGTGTTTTGACCCATGCATAGTGTTATATATCCACCATTACAGTATCATCAGGATAGTTTCTTGACCCTAAACTATTCCCTGGGTGTCACACATTTAACTCTTTAACCCCATCACTGTACTGCTGGTAAGTACTGATCTTTGTAATATATCTATAGTTTTGTTTTTTCCAGAATTCCTTTTCATACTCACTTCTTTAACATGGCAATATGTATTCAAGATTAATTCAAGGCTTTTTTGTAAATGTATAGATCCTTTTATTTTACACTGAGTAATATCCAATTGTATGATGTACTGTGGTTTATCTATTTCCCCATTGAAGGACATCTTGGTTCCTTTACGTTTTTGGAGATTATGAATAAAGCATCTATTAATATTCACATGCAGAATTCTATGTGAACATAACTTGAAATTTATCTGGGTAATCATCTAGAAGCACTATTATATTTATTATATATAAATATATATTAACATTTATATTATTACTATTATATATTATATGTAATTGTATGGCACAATTACATTTAGCTTTTTAAGAAATATATATTACAGAGTTATTTGAAAAGTAGTACTGTATATGTATTATTTATATATTTAGGTATATTTACATTGTAATATATAGTTTGTAATATATAATATATATAAATATATGTACACACAAATATATATACTTACAAAATACATATTTTCAAAATATATATTACCAAGAAATATATAATATATTCATATTAGTTTTATTAATATATATGTTATGTATATTATATGATATATATTGTATATGATTGTATAGCAAGATTACATTTAGCTTTGTAAGACAATGTCAAAATCTCTTCCATCGTGATTGTATCATTTGGCATTTCCACTTGTGAATAGGGGAAGTTCTTCTTGCACCACAATGTAGTCAACAGTTGGTCTTCACTGTTTCTGGATTTCAGCCATTCTAATAGATGGGTAGTGTTATCTCATTATTGCTTTAATTTGTAATTTCCTAATGTCAAATGAGGCTTCCTATCTTTTTATATGAATATTTATCATGAGTATATCTTCCTTGATAAGGTGTCTGTTCAGATCTTTTGCCCATGGGAAAGACCCACACACATGATTCAATCAACCTCTTGGACAATATGATAGATTTGAATTTTCCATATGTAAAACCGAGTCCCTCCCACAGTATGAGGGAATTCAAGATGACATTTGGGAGAGAACACAGGCAAACCATATCACACCCTAACCCCATTAGCTTCTTTGAGATGAAGCGTTTTCTGGAGCAAAATATCATTTTTATGCACAGGCCAGGAATAAAGAGTGATCAAAGGCATTCCACAGATGATCAACATGTGGAAAAAGGCAGTGCCTGCCTTCCCTATATTGATGATAAAGTCACTTATTGGTGCTCAAGTTACTTAAGGAACCATGTTAGTTCATGGCCCTCTAACTATTTGATTAATTAAATTATTTGAATAGCAATGTGAATAAAAATATGTGTTTGATAAGCAATATATGATTTTTACATTTCTTGGTTGCTTTTTTATTTGACATTCTTGAATAAGGTCTTTGCTCCCTCTGAAACAAAGCTTAAATTCAAAGTGTTAATACAAATGTAATTGAGAGTTAGTTAAAACGTAATTCTGAGTCTGACCCGGCAGCGTGATCGAGTAAGTGAATGATTCCTGCTACTGCTTCCTACTTCTGCCTCTTTTGACCTTACTGGTCTATTTGTATTGGATTCAGATTTCTGGGGCAGGACTCTGACTAAAACGCTTTGCCATTCAATTTGAAAATAACAACAAATTCAAGGTTTTCCTCTTGTCATCTAATATTATGGGCAGAAAGAGTCCTTAATAGGATTCTCTGAAAGGAGAAACAAAAGTGCTTTCCTCTTCTCTTCCATTCACAACACAGAATGCTTCTGTGATCCTAGAAATATGGGGGTATTTTCCCTGCACCAGGCAATCAACCAGTTCTGCAGTGGACAATAGCTGAGTGATCTCTATCAGCTGTGGGCATTATCTACCTATACACAGCATCAGATCCTCTAGATTGAGGGCTTTGTCCCACAAGACTACTCTTAGTTCAGATACCAAGCATAAGGTTGCCACCTATACTTCTGTCTGATCAACTATTAATTGGGATTCCCACTAGCCCATATTTGGATTTGATGAATTTGCAAGAGTGGCTCACAGAAATCAGCAAAACACTTTGCTTACATTTACTGGTTTACTATATGGGACGATTACAAAGAATATAGGTAAAGAGATACATATGGTGAGGTATATGGGAAGGAGCATGAAGCTTTCATGCCCTCCCCATGGAGACACACTCTGGAAATCAGTGTATGTTTATCTGTCCATCCAAACTCACTGCTGTTGGATTTAATGGAAGCTGCATTCCATAGGCATGCCTGACTAAATCATTGGCCTTTACCATCAACTTGACCTTCAGCACTTCTCCCCTCCCTGGAAGTTGGGGAAATCCGCTGAAAGTTGCAACATTCGAATGATGTCTTGGATAAACCTGGAGGACATTATGCTCAGTGAAAAGATCCAGGCACAGTAGGACAGGTAACAAGTGATCTCACTCATATGTGGAATCTAAAAACGTTGTTCTCATAGAATAGAACAGTTTTTACCAGAGGCCTGGGAAGATAGAGTGGAGTGGGGTAAACGGGGTAAGGTTGACCAATGAGTAAAAAGTTATAATTAGACAAAGAGTTTAAGTTCTAGTGTACCATTCCACAGTAGGGTGATTATAATTATCAATAATATATTGTGCATTTCACAATGATAGAGGAGAGAATATTGATTTTTCTTACCAAAAGAAATGATAAATGTTTGAGGTTACAGATACACTAGTTACCTTAATTCAATCATTACACATTGTATACAAGCACTGAGACATCATGCTGTACTCCCCAAAATATGTATAATTATTATATGTCAATTAAATATAAAATAAAACAAAAGGACAAAATTGGAGGCATCACATGTCCTAATTTTAAAATACAAAAGTAATAGAAAAGTATGATACTGACCTAAAAACAGACATATAGAGCAATGGACAGAATACAGATTTCCGAGATAATGCCATGCATGTATATTCAACTGAGAAGAAAGGCCAGTCTTTTCAATAAATAATGCCAGGAAAGCTGGATGTCTGCATGCAAAATCAGGAAACTAGACTCTGATATTACCTCATATACAAAAATGAATTCAAAATAGATTACAGACTTAAACATAAAACTCCTGTGACCAGTCTCCATCCTGAAGCTACCTTGGGGCTGCCAGGCATTAGTCAAATCATTAAATACAAAAAGGCATCACTTTGGCTATTCGAAGGATTGTAGGAGTTGTATGTCAGGAAATAAAGAAGACCAAATGTATATTTCACAATATTACAGCTTCAAGGACAAAAGGGGAGTATGTTTTCTTACATATCTTGGAAGAATTAAGTCTGTGAGAAAGGAAAGGCACATCAAAGGAGAAGAGAGATGTTAAGGACAGACTTCAGAACTTTAACTTGCATAAAGTCAATATTACATATTGCAGTATGTAAGTCAATAACAGCAAAAAGAAATTATAAGAATAGCTTGTACTTGAAAAATTTCTCACATTTCAAAACACAATCATGCCTTTCCAACAGTTCCCCAAACTCTTAGCTCATTCCAGCATTAACCCAAAAGTCCAAGTCCAAAGTCTCATCTAAGACAAGGCAAGTCCTTTCAGCCTATGAGCCTGTAAAATCAAAAGCAAGTTAGGTACTTCCTTGATACAAAGAGGGTACAGGCATTGGGTAAATACACCTGTTCTAAAAGGGAGAAATTGGCCAAAACAAAGAGGTTACAGACCCCATTGAAGCCTGAAATCGAATAGGGCATTAAACCTTAGAGTTCTAAAATTATCTCCTTTGATTCCATGTCTCACACCCAGGTCATGCTAATGCAAGAGGTGGGTTTCCATGGCCTTGGGCAACTCTGCCCCTGTGCTTTTGCCGGATACAACCCTCCTTCAAGCTGCTTTCACAGGCTGGCTTTGAGTGTTTGTGGCTTTTCCAGGCACTTGGTGCAGGCTGTCGCTGGATCTACACTTCTGGGGTCTGGAAGACGGTGACTGTATTCTCACAGCTCTACTAGGCAGTGCCCCAGTCAGGAATCTGTGTGGCAGCTCCAACCCCATAATGCCCTTCTGCACTGCCCTAGAAGAGGTTCTCCATGAGGGCTCTGCCCCTGCAGCAAATATTTGCCTGGATATCCAGGCATTTCCATATATCTTCTGAAATCTAAGCAGAAGTTCCTAAACCTCACTCCTTGGCTCCTGGGCACCTGCAGGCCCAAAACCACATGTAATCCACCAAGATTTGGGGCTTACACTTCCTGAATCAATGGCACCACCAGTACCTTGACCCCTTTTAGCCCTCAGCTAGAGTGGCTGGGACACAGGACACCATGACGCAAGGCTGCACAGTGCAGGGGGACCCAGAGCCTGGCCCACAAAACCATTTTTCCTCGTAGGCTTCCTGGCCTGTGATGGGAGGGGCTGCTGTGAGCGTTTCTGACATGCCCTGGAGACATTTTCCCCATCATCTTGGTGATTAATATTTCGTTCCTTGTTACTTATACAAATTTCTGCAGCAGGCTTGAATTTTTCCCCTGAAATTTTCTTTTCTATTGCATCCTCAGGCTGCAAATTATCCAAAATTTTATGCTCTGCTTCTTCTTGAATACTTTGGGGCTTAGAAATTTCTTCCGCCAGATATCCTAAATCATCTCTCTCAAGTTCTAAGTTTAAAATCTCTAAAACAAGGGCAGAATGCCGACAGTCTCTTTGCTGAAGTATAATGAGAGTCAGCTTTGCTCCAGTTTCCAACAAGTTCCTCATCTCCATCTGAGACCACCCCATCCTGGACTTCATTGTCTGTATCACTGTCAACATTTTGGTCAAAGACATTCAATGAGTCTCTAGGAAGTTCCAAACTTTCTGACATTTTCCTGCCTTCTTCTGAGCCCTCCAATCTGTTTCAACCTCTGCCTGTTCCCGGTTCCAAAGTTGCTTCCAAATTTTGGGGTATCCTTATAGCAGTGCCCCACTCCCTTGGTGCCAATTTACTGTATTAGGCTATTCTCACACTACTATAAAGACATACCCAAGACTGAGTAATTTATAAAGGAAAGAGGTTTCATTGACTCACAGTTTCCCATGACTTTGGCGGCCACAGGAAACTTAAATAATGGTGGAAAGGGAAAGAGAAAAGTGCCAAGCAAAGGGGGGAAAGCCCCTTATAAAACAATCAGATTTTGTGAGAACTCATTCACTATCATGAGAAGAGCATGGGAGTAACTACCTCCATGATTCAGTTACCTCCCTCCTGCTGCGTTCCTCCCATGACATGTGGGGATTATGGGAACTACAATTCAAGATTTGGGTGGGGAGGGACACAGCCAAACCACATGACAGCATTTTCATACTTTACTAGTAACAGACACAAGGAAGCATGGATTTTATCTTTTAGAAATATTTTTCTATGTTTTGAGATAATACATTTTTTAAATGGTAGAATAACAGAAAAAATAAGTATATATAGTTACTTGTTCACATTTTTTTATGGTTCCACAAATAATGGGTTTATTATAAAGGATAACCTATCAATAAAATTTTCATTAGTTACTTATCCTTTATAAATTTTTATAATATTTCAGCCTCTTTTTTTTCAACATTTATGGTACATTTTAAAACCAGCAATTGGTACTCTGAGATTTATAGTAATTCTTTCTTGTGATCTTTATTTATCACTTAGAAGTACCTTAAAGATAAAAAATTATATCTAATTTATGAAAAAAATTATCATTATAATCTTTAAGAGATTTTTTTTCTCTATTTTGTCTTAGAAAATGTAACAGTTGGTCTATTGTACATATCAACTACTACTACTGTGTACAAATGAATAATGTCCAAGCATTGTTACTGGGTGAGCTATACACCTATTCTCTACATTGAGGATGGGTCTGTTAATGTCAGTCAGTAAGTCACAGGCTATATACTTATACAACAAGACTGAGCTTTATTCACAAATATGTTTTTTAGGAAAATAAGGATTCATATTTTATTACCTGCCCCCATATTAATTAATAAACTACTAAGCATAAAGCAAAAATACATAGCCATAATTTGAGCCTAATTGCTAAATTTATTTTTATGAGGTTACTGCTGTAATTTCTAAAGGTTAAAGCAATATGACTAAATCAGTGTACGTATACCATTTAACTTGAAACAGTGATTATGCTATAAATTTTAAAATAAAGTATAGCTAAGATGTTCCAAGGAAGATGGAAATTAGAGATAATAAAATATAATGTGAGAATAAAATTGACATGAATATTTTGAAAGATCATTACAGTATGATTTTGTTTCTTTACTGTCTTTAACTGTCATGAGATAAGGCCCTGAATAAGACTATTGAGGCAATTTAAATAATAAAATGCAATCTTTTGAATATGTTATCAAAATATTCATAAAACAAAAGGATGTGTCAACCTGTTGAGAAGGCAATTTTGAAGAAAATTTGCTTAAAATGATTGAAATTAGAAAGTAGAGCAGAGGAGAGGGGCAAGATGATTAAATAGAAGGCTCCACTGAATGTACACCAGTTGACCAGTTTAACAACTATCTAGACGAAACAAGCACCTTAATAAGAACCAGAAATTAGATGAGCACTGCCAGTACCTGATTTTAACTTCATATCATGAAAAGAGTAATGAAAAATGGTAGGAAAGAGCCTTGAATTGGGGATGCCACTCCTCACCCATCTCCAGCAGCAGCTGTGTGGCATTGAGAGACAATCTGTGCTCTTGGGAGAGGGAGAGCACAACAATTGTGAGACATTGGATTGAATTCAGGGATGTTCTGTCACAAAGAAATCAATACCAGCCTGAACTCAGCCGATGCTTGCCCACAGAGGGGAGCCCACTGCCCTGAAGGGTGAGTTTCAGGCCAGGCAGCATTCATCACAAACTGATTGAAAAGCCTTTGGATCTAAAGGGAACATCAGCAGTAGCCTGACGGTACTTCCTGTAGGGCAGCAGTGATGGCCACTGGCTGAAGCTCTTCTGACTGCAGAGAGAACAGGGAATAGTGAGAAAGATATATCTCATAGTTTGAGTGCCAGCTCAGCCATAGTACAGTAGAATACCAGGTAGACTTCTAAGGTTTTTTACTTCAGTCTCTGGCTCAGAGTTGTCAGCCCTGGACCTACTTGGGGTCTGGAGAAGGGCAAAAACCTGAAAGAAGAATATAAGCCTGGCTAGTTCCACCAACTGCTGATTTTAGAGCCCCAGGCCCATGAGCCAGTATCAGCAGTTGCTGGCCAGTGATTACAGTGGGCCTTGGGCAAGATGCAGTGATGTGCTGACTTCAGATCTGAGTCAATGCAGTCCCAGTGGTGGTGGCCACAGGGATGCTTGTGTCATCTTACCCCTACCCCTGGGTACTTTTCAACAGTGAGAGAGACTCCATTTGTTCAGGAGAAAGTAAGGAGAGAGAACAAGAATCTCTGCCTGGTAATCCAAGAAAATTCTCCTGGATCTTATCCAAGTCCATAAAGGCAGTACCTCTATTAGTTTCCGGGTGTCACAGTGCTACTGGGCTTCATCTGGACCATAATGCAGATATAGCTTAGATCACAACATTCAAGTTCTTTCAAATACCTGGAAAGCCTTCCCAATGAAACAGGTAAAAACAACCCCAGAATGTGATGACTACAATATATACCTAACTCTTCAATGCCCAGACACAGATGAACATCCACTAGTATCAAGACCATCTAGGAAAACATGAGATCACCAAGTGAACTAAATAAGGAACCAAAGACCAATCCTGGAGAAACAGAGCTATGTGACTTTTCAGACAGAGAAATCCAAATATCTGTTTTGAGGAAACCCAAAGAAATTTAAGGTAACACAGAGAAGAAAGTCAGAATCCTACCAGTTAAATTTAAGAAAGAGAATGAAATCATTAAAAAGAATCAAGCAGAAATTCTTGAGTTGAAAAATGCAAATGACACACTGAAGAATGCAGCAGAGTCTTTTAATAGCAGAATGGATCAAGCTGAAGGAAGAATTAATGAGCTTGAAGACAGACTATTTGAAAACAAACAGAGAGGAAAAAAGAATTAAAAAAAACATTGAGGCTCACCTGGAGGATCTAGAAAATAGCCTCAGAAGGGAAAATCTGGGAGGTTTGGACTTAAAGAGAAGATAGAGAAGAGGGGTTAAAGTTTATTCAAAAAGATTGTAACAGAGAACTTCCCAAACCTAAAGAAAGTTAGCAACATTCAACTGGGAGAAGATTATAAAACACCAAGCAGATTTAAACCTAACAAGACTACTCCAAAGCATTGAATAATCTAACTCCCAAAGATCAGGGACAAAGAGCAGATTCTAAATGCAGCAGGAGCAAAGAAACAAATAACATACGAGGGAGCTCCAATGTGTCTAGGGGAAACGTTTTCAGCAGAAAACTTACAGGCCTGGAAAGAGTGGCATGGCATATTTAATGTGCTGAAGAAAAAATAACAAACCCTTCTATTCTACAATAGTGTACTTAGCAAAAATATCCTTCAAACATAAAGAATAAATAAAAACTTTCAAAGACATGCCAAAGCTGAGAGATTTAATTGACACCAGGCCTGTTCTACAAGAAATGCTAACCTGAGTACTTCAAAAAGCAGACAGTGTTAATGAGCAATAAGAAATAATCTGAAGGTACAAAACTCACTGGTAACAGGAATTGCACAGAAAAAACACTGAGTATTGTAGCAGAGTAACTGTGGTGTGTGAACTACTATTATCATAAATAGACTAAACAGTGAACCAATAAAAAATAATAACTACAACAAATTTTCAAGACATGGATGGTAATATTAAGATATAAATAGAGGTCGGGCACAGTGGCCCATGCCTGTAATCCCAGCACTTTGGGAGGCTGAGACGGGCGGATCACGAGGTCAAGAGATCGAGACCATCCTGGCCAGCATGGTGAAACCCTGTCTCTACTAAAAACACACAAAAAATTAGCTGGGCGTGGTGGCACGCACCTGTAGTCCCAGCTACTTGGGAGGCTGAGGCAGGAGAATTGCTTCAAACCAGGAGGCGGAGGTTGCAGTGAGCCGAGGTCTGCACTCCAGCCTGGCGCCTGGTGACGGAGGGAGACTCTGTCTCGGAAAAAAAAAAAAAAAGAAATGACCAAAAGTTAAAAAGCAAGGGAAAGTTAAGATGTATATTTTTATTAGTTCTCTTTTTGCTTGCTTTTTGTTTTGTTTGTAACAATGTAGAATTTTTGTGTTTGTCTTTGCTTGTTTGTTTGCTTACTTTTGTAATCAGAGTTAAGCTGTCATCAGTTTAAAATAATGAGTTAAATATGTCATTTGCAAGTCTCATGGTAACCTCATACTGAAAAACATATAACATGCACACACACACACCCCAGAGAAAATAACATAAAGTAAGACAGTAATGAAGGAAGAAAAGACCACAAAATAAGAAGAAGATAAGAAACAAAATGACAATAGTAAGTCTTTACTTGTCTATAATAACATTGAGTGTAAACAAACTAAACTCTGCAGTCAAAAGATACAGAATGGCTGAATGGGTAAAAAAGACAAGGCCCAATGATCTTTGCCTACAAAAGACACATTTCACCTATAAACACATACATAGACTGAAAATAAAGGGATGGTAAAATATATTTTATGCAAATTGAAACCAAAAAAATAGCAGGAGTAGCCATATGTATTCCAGATAAAATAGATTTCAGGACAAAAACTGTAAGAGGAGACAAGCAAGGTCATTATACATTGATAAGGAGATCAACTCAGCAAGAGGATATAACAATTATAAATATAGAAGAACCCACCACTGGAGAAGCCAGATATATAAAGCAAATATTATTTGAGCTAAAGAGAGAAATAGACTGTAATATGATAACATCTGGAGACTTCATCACCCACTTTCAGCATTGAACAGATCATCCAGACAGAAAATCAGCAAAGAAACATTGGAATTAATCTGCACCATAGACTAAATGGACTTAAGAGAATATTTGCAGAACATTTCATCCAATAGCTGCAGAATATACATTCTTCTTGTCAGCACGTTGATCATTCTCTAGGATAGACCACATATAAGGTAGCAAAGAAGTTTTAAAACATTAACCCCAAGTTGAAATAATATGAAGTTCCTTCTCTAACCACGGTGGAGTAAAACTAGTAATCAGTAACAAGAGGAAATTTGGAAACTATGTAAACACATAGAAATTAAACAATATGCTCCTGATTGACCAATAGGTAATGAAATAAGAAGAAAACTTAAAAGTTTATTGAAACAAATCAAAACCTATGGGATATAATGAAAGCAGTACTAAAATCAACCTTTATAACAGTGAGCAATGAGCATCTACTTCAAAAAAGTAGAAAAACTTCATATAAACAATGCAATGATGTATCTTTTGTTTTTTTTGTTTGTTTGTTCTGAGACGGAATCTTACTCTGTCACCCATGCTGGAGTGCAGTGTCGTGATCTTGGCTCACTGCAACTTCTGCCTCCTGAGTTTAAGGGATTCTCCTGCCTCAGCCTCCCAAGTAACCAAGACTACAGGTGCCCACCACCATATCCGGCTGATTTTAGTATTTTTACTAGAGACAGGGTTTATGTTGGCCAGGTTAGTCTCAAACTCCTGACCTCAGGTGATCTGCCCACGTCGGCCTCCCAAACTGTTGGGATTTTAGGCGTGAGCCACGGAGACCAGCCTATGATACATCTTTTAAAAATGATAAAAGCAAGAGCAAACCAAATGCAAATTAGTAGAGAAAAAGAAATAATAGCGATCAGAGCAGAAATAAAATTGGAGCAAAAATACAATACAAAAGATCAATGTGTCTGAAGGTGGTGACTAGCACGTGTAAACCCAACACTTTGAGAGGCTGAGACAGGAGAATTACTTAAAGGCAGCAGTTTGAGATAAGCCTGGGCAGCAATGCAAGATCCGATTTCTATAAAAAGTTTTTAAAAACTGCCAGGTGTAGTGGCACATGCCTGTAGTTGCAGCTACTTGAGAGGCTGAGGTAGGTAGATCACTTCAGCCCAGGAGTTTAAGGCTGCAGTAAGGTATACTCACTCCACTGCATTTCAGCCTGGGAAGTAGAGCAAGACCCTCTAAGAGAGGATGAAATAAAGGACTTTGCATTTTTATTTTGTACTGTGCCATAAAATCATGTAGCTACTTCTGATGACTGTTGATTGCTACTGAACTTCCTGTAAATGCCATCTTACCGAATATAATCTCTAGAATCAGATATTACACCATCTATAATGTTTTTGAGATTCAGATATGTTGCAGTACTAAGGTTTCCCCTTTTGAATTGCCGAATGGTATTTTAATTCATTTGGTTTCAATAGGAAGTAATAACTATACCCTTTATTTGACATTTTCTTCACATCTGTCTTAAGTGAGTGGTTCTTAGTATTATCCTTTACAGTTTGTATATCAATTTCCTCTTTAAACCCTACAAGTTCCTGGATTTGTGTACTCTTTACTTTCTTTTTTTTGCTTAAAATAGAGATAGTATTTTCTGAGTTCATTTTTCCTTGATTAATTTGCCAAACATAGCCCAAACAAATCAACACACTATGGATATTATGAAGTTCATAATATGTTCATAATTAAGTTCATAATAAGCCTTCTGTACTATCACAGGTAACAGTTTTATCAAACGTTTTATTACTAGGTAATGTAAATAAAGTTTCTTCATTCCTGCAATTTTCTTAGCAACTGATTACTTTACAGCTTGTCACTTCCAATTACTTTATGTTTGTGTTGTGACCCCATCCAATACCAAAGATACAACTCCTATTACTCAGAAAAGGTTATGGGCCACATTATGACTTTCATAGGTCCACAGACATTTGTGGTCCTATCCTCCATAAAAATTATTCTATGTTATGACTGGATAATGAAGATGAATATATCCAGGCCTGAATATAATAATTTTTATTCTGATTTTAAAGGAATGAAGATGTTTTCTCAGGTCCCTACAGTAATATGAGCCTTAGGCACTATCTGTACTGTGCTTAATGTCTGAGTTAGCCTGGATTAGATTATAATGCAATAACAAAAGATATTCCCAGCTATTGAGGACTTAACTCTCCATAAGCTCAAGTCTTCACATAGTTTCTCATCAAGTTTGAGCCTGGAGATATATAGGGAACCAAGCTCCAAAATCATAACGGCATTGCCATCTGCTTTCGTAACTAGTAGTACTCATCCAAGACATCTCATATTCCCCAATTTGTATTTTTTCAGCCAGTGATGCCTTTGTTTTTTTTACTGATAATCATATTTTTAAATTTCTTCCTTGATTTTCTCTTCCCTCTTTACTCACATACACTTAGCTTTTCAGATTTTTAAAATCTATGTGCTTTTTTGTTTCTCTATTTTTTATTTCTTAATTCTAAAATTATTTTATGGACAATAAACATATATGCTATATCATATTGTTATTAGTCATTTCTTTGTCTTTCTTACTAAAATGTGAGTGGTTTATATCCCTATATCTGTAACAGTATTAGAACATACTAAGTTTAAATTATATTTGAATAAGATATCCAGATGACATCTTTTATTCTATAATGAATGCTACATATGTATATCCCATGGAAAGTCACATAAAATTGTGATGATTTACTTTTCTATTTACAATGATAATAAATAAATACCTGGCAACTAGTCCTTTATAACCCTAAGACTTACATAGTTCATATTCTTCTACTTTTCAAAACTCATCATGTGTCATGGCTTTTCACTTCAGCCCACAGACCACCATGGTTCAGTGATCTGTGAACATTCCACAGTTTTACACAAAGCTGCCCCTTTACCACAAGTTAAGTGGCTTTTTAAAATGAGATTTGACAAGAATGCTTTCATAATAAACATTCAGGTCAACCTTTCCTATAGGGTTTTATATTTACTTATGTTATAGAATTTAATATATTAATTGCTATTTGTCTATGTGTTTTTGTACTTCATTAGGATCACATATAAAACAAGACAAGAAATGCAAATAATTCACATGTATTCCTGAACTGTGTTCAGTGTTATTCAAATTGTAGGTATATAATAATACGTACTGATTAAATTAATTTATGCATGTGTGGATGAGCCTGAGAAAGGATAGGACAAGGCAAAGAGAAATATTGTGGCTATCTCTCTCTTTCTGTCTCTCTCTCTCTTTCTGTCTCTCTCTCTCTCTCTCTCTTTCTGTCTCTCTCTCTCTCTCTCTCTCTGTGTGTGTAATTCTGCATATATTCCTTTTTCTAAAGCACACTGCTTGAACACCAGATCTGAGCAAATCAAATCTGAGCACATCAAATCCAAAAAGAGAATAGTTTTAATAGTCACTGATTGAGGAAAGAATAGATTTCAATGAGCTTAGAGGAAGTAAACCATTAACATGACCATCAACTTGTCACAACTGGGGCCTGTAATGCAATCTGTATCACCAAGAAGCTACATCTAGTAACTGCCACCCACTCACTTCAAGGGTAACGATTATCCTTACTTCCAAAATGGTAGATTAGTTTTGTCTCGTTTTGAAATTTATACAAGTGGAATAATATATAATTCGTTTACTTTGTCCAGTGTCTACAGGAAATTTATTCTGTTTTCCCTAATCTTTCAATTATTTTTGCTTTATATTACTCTACTCTCTTAATAAGGAAATAATTTATCCATTTTACAGTTGATAAGTCATTGAATCATTTCCAGACTCGGGCTACTATAAATACATATTGTTGTAAATATTTCAAAGTAGGGCTTTTGGTAAACATATGTGCACATTTTTAGAAAGTAAAGTTTCTATCTAAGCATAGGGCAAGATTACAGAATTATTACTTCACATACCAATAATGCTTACCGTCCATATGACTTTTAACGTGGCTTTTAAAAAATGACATTTGGCAAGAACGCTTTCATAATAACACCAGAGAAATTGCTTTCCTGAGCTATGTGGGAGAAATGTATTTTCTTAAGATTTCTTTTGTAATAATTGGTAGGGGTTTTTAGTTTTCAAAGCCAAATGTTAACAAATTTCATTTGTTATCACTTAAAGTAAAAAGCCAATCTGAAGAGGCTTTACCATATGGAATGCAAAAGGACTACATGAGGTGATTAATAAATTAACATACAGAGAATAGAAAATTGTGATACAGAGGCTTGAAAACGTTGTATAGTAAGGTAAATAAGTACTATTGCTTTTGTTTGAGTAAAAAATTTTTTGATAGTTACATGCAGGATAAATTAAAGAGGAAAGCTTAGAAACAATTAGAAAGCTTCTAAGCCATTTAAAATTAATGATTTCTCAGGCCTTAATGAAAAGCGGAAATAGAATGTGTGTACTTCTATGTGTGTTGTGAGAAAACGGAGCTAGCAGGTATAATAGACATTTGAGGGAAGAATTAGCAAGATATGACAAGCAATTGAAGGTATCAATGGGGAATAATGTGGAAAAAAATGTTTGATCTTGATTAACGGCTAAGTACATAAATCAGATATTCAGGAGAGATGGTCCATTTCACAGGAAGAGTGAGTTTGATTTCAAACATATTGAATTTTGTCTGATCTTCATATCTCAAAGTGAAACTGATTAACAACCAAAAGAAATTAGTGGCATGGTATGCAGATTGACATAGCAATAAGTTCAAGAGCATAACTGGGGACTCTCAAGACACCACATGCAATTCTAAATAAAATTTAAGATGATTGAAAAAAAATTTCACAGATGTTCAGATTTCACAGATGTTCTTTCCTTGAAACTGATTTGTAGATTCACTGGCTTCATCACATTACACATTGACGTATTTAATATATAAACAGCATTCCAACAAGATTTCAAAGATCTTTTGCTTGAACTCTCTACAAATAATTTTTGGAATGCAATTAGAGCCTACACACTTCAATTTAGCAGTCTAAAGCCAGAAATATGTAAATGTGTTCAGTTTAAATTAGCTATAGGATATCAGTACTGGGCACATGATCAAATTCTTTCTAAACTGGCATAATCTTACATTAAATTTTTCATACACTAAATTTATGTCCAAGGCCAATTTGACATAAATACTTGTGTCAAATGAAACATCTATATTTTATAGTTTTCTCTTAACCTTTTATGGAAGGAAACGCTAAACATGGAAAGGAGCAACGAGTACCAGCCACTGCAAAAACATACCAAACTGTAAAAACCATCGATGCTATGAAGAAACTGCATCAACTAATGGGCAAAACAACCAGCTAGCCTCAAAATGGCAGGATCAAATTCACACATAACAATATTAACCTTAAATGTAAATGGGCTAAATGCCCCAATCAAAAGACACAGACCGCGAATTGGATAAAAAGTCAAGACCCATCGGTGTGCTGTATTCAGGAAACCCATCTCACATGCAAAGACACACATAGGCCCAAATTTTTTTAGAGTTTGCATAATTATGTTTCTCAAGGCTGTACTAATAATGTAATTTTTGTGTATGTAAAAGCTTACTTCAAGTTTTCACCTTAACCAACATAATAAATTATAGATGTTAGTTTTCTTAAGCATAGATATCTAAAGTTCTTAAGTATTAAAATATTAACATTTTTAAGTATGATGTTTATATTTAGCCAAAAAGAAGTATATCAATTCTACTAAAAACAAGTATAACACCTAAAGTTTAAAATAGTTCATCTACATGCAATTGCAGTAGACTTTAAAGATTTCCAAAAGGTCATATTGATGCCATTTCTATATTTAACTCATATGAACAAAAACTTAATCATAGCAATACAAATATTGCTACACACAAAATACTCTAATTACTATTATATTTAAAAACTTTAAATATAATACATTATATTTACACATTAAAATAGCAGAGTATGATCTAATTTTTAAAGTAAAACAAAATGGGAGAAAATTAAACAATATAAAAATATAGGGAAATATATTATTAAAATATATTTTAAATTTTTTAGAGAAGATGACTTATGCAAATAAAGGAGAAAGAGGAAATATTTCAGTAAAAGACAAATCATTTTACCTTATTTCAATGAGTTAGCATTGCAAATTTGCCAATTAGCTATTTTTCTTGGTTTATTTACAGCACTGTTATATTTATTTAATTGTGAAATGTACAGTCCACCGAGTTTTTTATTGTTTTGTTTCTATAATAAGCAAATATTGATTGAATATCAGGATAAACTTAGCCACTTGGTAGGTGACACTGGGAGAAAAATAAGGATAAACTCTTTGGATTTTTAGAATTTAATCTGGGAGAAAAGTTACAGATATAAGGAAAAATTAGAATAAATTTTTTAAATCTATATTTTATCTAACGATATATTTTAGGAAAAAAAGAAAAAAAAACACTTGGATTAGATGAAGTGTAATCTACCTGCAATAAGTGAAAGTGTAATCACATCTAACTGCTTATGCTGTGCACTGAAGTTTCTGTGTTAGTTTTCTAAACTGCATAAAAAATGATCACAAATTTAGTGGCTTAACACAACATACATTTATTATCTCACATTTTCCCTGGATCAAGGGTCCAGACACAGCCTACTTGGTTCCTTTTCTTCATAAGGCTTAAACCAAGATGTTGACTGTTGTGTTCTTATCAGGAGCTCGGGGCCATCTACTGAAGTTACTCAGGTAATTGGCAGAATTCAGTTCCTTTTGGTGATAACACTGAGCTTTCAGGTCCCAGAAGAATCCCTTCCATAGTAATTCACTGTATAGTCACTTTCTGCAAACCAACAGCATAGCATCTTTCCACTTTCAAGTCTCCTGTTTCAGAGAATGCCTGCATATTACCCAGGATAAGTTCCCTTCTTGTTGACTGAAAGTCAGCTAATTAGAGGTCTTAATTATCAACAAAATCCCTATAGTTTTACCTTTTTTAAAAAAAAAATTCTTCTTGTTTGGGAGCAAGTAACATCTTTATCCAATATTGAAGGAAAGTAGTCAAATTGTAAAAAAAATAAAAAATAAAAAATATTTAAAACTACCAGAAAAAAATATTTCTACAAATGAATAATAAATAATTTATAGTCTAGTAATAGATTATTGGAAACTGGGACTTAAAGCGAAAAGACATATTGTATGCAGTAGGAACTTAACTCTTGTTATATCAATTAGCCTATGGTAAAATTTGTTTCATTATACAGTACCTCATTTCACTTTAATGAGGTAGTTTCTGAGAACCTATATATGATGTTAAGTGAGGACTTATTGTATTTATGCATCCCATGCAACATTTAGGACATGCTTATACAAAAAAAGTTGTTTCTATGAAGGTAATATATAATTTAACTGGGAGCCTTGTATATCTTCTGGAACCTGCAAATATAGACTATTTTTCCTAGGGCCAGGACATCTGATTATAAAAACTTAAACTTGCAAGAGAATTTAGAGAAATTAGTCCTTGAGATATTAGAGAGTCTCTTCCCATTGAATAGAATTTCATATGACTTAGTGATTTATTGTATCTCATAAATAAAATAACACTACATTTGAGGGAAGTGTGTTCAGTCTACCAGACGAGTTATTTCTCCCATAGTATACTGAAGGGTGAGAACAGGAGTGGCCTACTGTACATAAGCGTTTCATCTATGAGAATCTTCTAGCTGCATGTGTTAAGTAGTTCTATTCTGACTTGCATAATTTTTATGATTTGGTGAATAAATAAAAGATATCAGTTTTCTCCCTGAAAGATGATGCTGTTACATATCTCTAAGAAATGTGGAGGAAGGAAGAGTAGTGGTTAATACAACAAATTGCTTTATGTCTTGCTCCATCTCTCTTGAGACTTTTTAATCTTCTTTAATGTACCTACACACCAACTTCCTACTCTACCAATTAACCATTCATTACCTAATTATTTCCTCCAGCTGAGCACTCTACTTATTTAGAATAATTTCTCCCTTGTTATCATTTCAGCAACCATGTTATTTGTACTCTTTAGTAAGTGATTTCCAGTAATTTGAAGAGCATTCAAATAATTCAGCTAATTTATAGCAGGTATTTTTCAGTTTTCCTTAGACTTCTATTGAAATAGGTATGTTGTATTTTTTACTGCCATTTTAGAATGATTGGTCTTTCTTAGAATTCTACAAAATGTTGCAAGGCAGAATTATAAACAACAATCCAGGATATTACACACATGGTGAAATATCATTTATCACAAATAATTTATGGAATAAATATCCTGTGAAAATAATATTATGATTCTAAGTATTTAGATAAGGTAAACAAATATATGCCCATTATAAGGGGTCCTTATAAACATCTACATTAAATAGCTATAATAAAATACTAGTGTTGGTTTAGCCCTGTCACTATCAAGAATTATAAGACAGAAAAACTGTTTTCAAGCTATGGCAACAGGCAGCATAAGGCTGTATTCTCCATATAGAAGGAAACTCGAGTTGAACCATACAAATTCCCAGCTTCACATCTGTGGATAGTTTTCTAACCAATAAGAAGTCAGGCCAGCAGAATATGCATTTCCACTAAGGCTGAAGAGCAAATGGTGAGTTGGGGCAGCTGAAGTGGCTATAATCAGTAGGATGAAGCGACAGAGAGGATGGAGCTTTGCAGAGAGGGAGCTCCATAGGTCAAGGTGAGACTGCTGACACTGCACGAGGACTGCAATATATATGAAAAGATCGGACCATTCGGGTCTTTGCAGATCTAGCATCTGAAAGGGTTTGTAGAAATGGAGCAGTGCTGATCATGAGGAAGAGCAGAAAAAGCACTATCTGGGACTTCTGACCCCACCACTGGAGAGAGATCCTTTTTAAACTTTAATTATATTTTGAGTTCTGGGGTACATGTGCTGAACGTGCAGCTTTGTTACATAGGTATACACATGCCATGATGGTTTGCGGTATCCATGACCTACATTAGGTGTTTCTCCTAATGCTATCCCTGCCCTAGCCCCCTCACCTGGCAAGCCCCTGTGTGTGATGTTCCCCCTCCCTGTGTCCTTGTGTTCTCATTGTTCAACACCCACTTATGAGTGAAAACATATGGTGTTTGCTTTTCTGTTCTTGTGTCAGTTTGCTGAGAATGATGGTTTCCAGTTTTATCCATGTCCCTGCAAAGGACATGAACTCATCCTTTTTTATGGCTGCATAGTATTCAATGGTGTATATGTGCCCCCTTTTCTTTATCCAATCTATCATTGATGGACATTTGGGTTGTTTCCAAGTCTTTGCTATTGTGGTATCCTTAACATGTAGCTGAGATGTTAAACAGGCCTAGGAATAGAAACCACATCCTAACAAAGCTGAAACTTAAGTCCTGACCAAATCCTAAGGGAATGCAGAGTGTAGAATTCAAATAGTGCCAATTTTGTGGGATTGAGAAATGCCTTAGATTTCCTTTGGTTTACACTAACGAAGTGTAAAAGTAAGCCTAAGAAAATTCAAGGAGATCCACCAGCAACTAAACTTCCAGTTAAAATAAAAACCTCAAGAAAAAGATAACAGAATTCTGCATTTCTACAAGATATTATCTGTAATGTCTAGTATTCAATAAAAACTTTAACTGTCATCCACAAGAGTGCCAAGTTTAAATGAGGAAAGGGTAGTCTTTTCAAGACACAGGGACCGCTGGATAGAAACACACATAAAAATGAAGTTGGTCTTCTACTTCATGTTAAGGCAAAAATTATCTCAAAACAATACAAAGCCCTAAATATAAGCTAAACAAAATATAACTCATGAAAAAAAACACAGGTACAAATTTTTTGAGCTTGGAAGAAGAAATGATTTCTTAACTATGACACCAAAAGTGTTAGAATTAAATTGCCTAGACTTTAGCAAAATTAAACAAATATTTTCTTCAATAAATACCATCAAAAAAGTAAAAAGACAACCCATTGAATAAGAGAAAATATTTGTAAATAGTATTTCTGATAAGAGATGAGTATCCAGAATAAAGAGCTCTTACAGCTCCATACTATCAAGACAAAATACCCAATAAAAATGAACAAATAATCTGCATAACCATTCCCCCCAAAAAATATATACAAATGGTGATATGCACATAAAAAGATACTCAGCATTATTAGCCATCAGGGAAATGTTAAACCAAACCACAATGAGTGCAACTTTATATGCCCTAGGATGGCTATGATAAAATAGAAAGATAATAAGTGATGATATGAAGGAAATAGAGTCCTCATACATTATCAGTGAGGATGTAAAATAATGCAGACAGTTTGTAACACAGTTTGGAAGTTCCTCAAAAAGTTAAGCATAGAGTTACCTTAGTATTAATTTTACTCCTAGGCATTTATCCAAAAGAAATGAAAACATGTTACACTAAAATATATGCATGAATGTTCATGAAAATATTATTCATAATAGCTACACAGTGGAAAAACCTCAAATACCCATAAACCAACCAATAAAGAAAAGGTAGATTATCCATGCAAATGCATGCTATTTATTAATAAAAAGGAATGAAATAAAGATATGTGCTATAATATTATATAGACCTTGAAAATATCATGCTAAGTGAAAAAAGCCAGTCTCAAAAGACCACATATTGTCTGATTTCATTTATATGAAGTGTCTGGGGATAGGCAAACCCATAGAGATGTAAATAATTAGTGGAGGGAAACAAAGAAATTCAGCACTAAGGGACATATGGCTTATTTTAGGGGTAAATATGAAAATGTTCCAAAATTGATTGTGGTGATGGCACAAGTCTGTGAATATACTAAAAAATATGGTATGTTCTCAATGTAGAACTTGAGAAAAATTATACAGACAGTTATTTGTAATAGTATATAACAAAGCAACAAGAGCATGTTATACTATCTAGCATTTGGCAACTTGTTCTGTAATGATGTTTATATATATTTTTACATTTCTAACTTATGGAGAGCTTCATCCAGGCAATACCTATCTTGGTATTTCCTTGAATTTGTGCCTGCAGCAAGCCAAGTGTCTGTGACAGCAAAGAGCACATCATCATGAGAAAGATAAATTTCAAAATAAAGTAATCTCTAGACAGACTCTTGCCTTCTATCAAGTTTGTAAAAATTAAATGCAAAGTAACTTAAAATTTCCTGAGTTGATAATAAAATCAATGTATGTTTCCAAGATGTTAAGATTGTGTGAAAAACTTAGAAACAAACGAGACTTTCCACAGTCCTACTTCTTATACATTACCAGTGGAGACGTAAGAAAAGGACATTCCTAGAAAGTTCAGTAAACTTTCTAATATTTCCTCTGTGAATTTTTTTTTCTTGACAACCTGGCTCTCACCCATTTTTCTTATTAGGCCTAATTTTAATCAGTCAGTAACATTAAATAAGTTTTTAATAAAAAAAAAACTAGATATGTGATATGTTGTATTTATGATACATAAAATTTGAAAATGTAACTTTCTTTTAATTTTTATTTTTTATTGCATTTTAGGTTTTGGGGTACATGTGAAGAGCATGCAATATTGTTGCATAGGTACTAGGTACACACATGGCATTGTGATTTGTTGCCTTCCTCCCCTTCACCTATATCTGGCATTTCTCCCCATGCTATCTCCCCCCAACTCCCCACCCCCCACTGTCCCTCCCTATTTCCCCCCAACAGACCCCAGTGTGTGATGTTCCCCTCTCTGTGTCTATGTGTTCTCATTGTTCAGTACCCACCTATGAGTGAGAACATGTGGTGTTTGATTTTGTGTTCTTGTGTCAGTTTGCTGAGAATGAAAATGTAACTTTTTAACTATTATGTTTACTTATAATGTAGGGAATAACACAAAGTATAACATGTAATACTATATTAACTTTAATTATACATTCCTTAAATTTTCATGGTTTTCTAAGATTCCTTTTCCCCTTTGGTCATTTGAAAATATTTATACTTTCTTTTTTCATGAAAAAAAGAAAACTTTTTCATGTCAAAGTTTTCTTTTCCCAGATAATTAGATATTTCCTTAGACTAATAGAAGTTCAAAATGTTTTTCTAAATTTAATAATTCCTTTTAATATTTATCTGATCATTTTTGTATTACTATATTAACATAGATTTTTGTAAACGGCAGTTGTAAGGAAGAAACCTGTTCATATTTTAAAACAATATCTAAATTGAATCTGTTGACAAAACTAGCAAACAGATGGCAAAGTAAACTGCTCACATTTCAGTAAAATACTTTCATCTTTCCAGATTTCAGAAATGACATATAGCTTCCAGACATATAAAGTAAAAAATGATTACAATACATTTCACTGAAAAAGAAATGAATGGCTGAGGGCATCAATATTTTAATACAATATTTTAATCATTCACATCTAGCTTGTTTAAACTTAACCAACTAATTAGTGTTGCCCCAAAGATATGGTTTCAAATACTTAAAATAATTTGCATAACTCAACCTAAGAACGGCTGAGAAATGTAGAGATGGCATTAGCTTATTGATTTTAAGTTGTCAAAAGGGGTTCAGAAACGTCTGTTGATACATAATTGTGAAGAACATACACCTCCAGGGTACATTGACCTAAGTGTACATCAACATGAATTACAAATAAAAAATAATATACAACAGTAAATCTGTCTATGATGAAATTTGCAACAAAAAAGCTGTTTTTTTTTTTTTTTTTTAACATATCTTAAAAAGAAAGATACCTGTCTTTTAGGATATGTTAGAAAAACTCCTTAGATATTAACCATTTTTAAGGTAAAAAAAAATAACACCTAAATATTGGATATCAGGGACCAATGGCGTTTTAAAGGGTCTGATAGTAAATATTTTTAGCTTTGTGGGCCATGAAGTCTCTGTTGTGACTACTCATTCCTACTGCTGAGTAAAAACAGCCGAACTGAATAAATGGGTGTGGCTGGATTCCGGCCGTGGGTGGAATTTCCCACCCCTGTTTCTGTGTTCTCACAATTTGCTAACTGCGTGCACTTTGCTAAGTGTGGTGCACTGCAATGCTATCTCACCTAATACTAGTTTTAAAACGATGTATTTAGTTAAGTGAAATGGCCACTATTGATCCTTAGATTTTCTTTTTAGATTTTCTGTTAATGATGAGAATTTTTAAATGGAAATTAGAAGGAGGGCAAAAACCAGGAAACAAGGTAAGGTTCTTTTAGAACAGCCTGTCCCAAACTGTGTCCCATGATCACTGATTCTGTTAAATGTCTTTAGACATTATGTCAAAAAAGTCTTCAATGTTAAAATCAACTTTTAAAAAATGGTCTTAAAGTTTATTTTAATTTTTTTTTTACTACAACAGCTATCAAAGAACAGTTACACAATTAGGAATTATGTATATGAATAGTGTGAGGTTGCCTTATGTCACGTAGTTTACAAAGCTCACTGATTCTTTTATATACTCCACAGTCATTTCAAATATTAAAATGAAGCACAACCAAATACCAACAAAAGTATGGTTATTTCTAAAATTGTATGCACATTAAAAACATAATTTAACCAATAAACACACTATTAATTTTGTTAATTTTTGTTCTCTCAACAGTTTAGCCATTTTAACTGGTATTTGGCTTTAGGGGATTAGACTAGCATGCCATCTTCAATGTATTGGAAAGGAAAATGTACAAATTTTTAACGTTTACATTAAAACATAAACAGTCACCTTTAAAACATTCTTAAACAGTTTAAGAAGAATAATCTTGGAATATATTTTATAGAAAGCATTAAGATCTATAGTAATTAAGAAAAAATGAACCTTCTGTTTACTTTTATTTATAGCTTTGGATAGCTAGCAAATTTGTAGCGAAGACTTTTGAGTGTTCATATATGTATTAAAAACACACTGATTCTTCAAAGATAAGTAAAAGAGATAAGGAAATTCAGACAGGATTGTAAACAACAAAACTAGGAAATATAAAGAGGAAATGTCTGTAGGTAGTTCTTTTTTTGCTTGGTGGGAGTCACAGGTTAATACTGAGTCTATAACAGACGTGGCTGCAGAATTTGCTTTTTCAGAATCCTCCCTTCCAAGGGAGTGAGATTCAGTCTCATTATCTTCCTTAATATTCAGCTGAAATTTTCTTGAGTACTAAAGAGAGTTACTTTCACATTTCTACATTGTAATGTATATTCCAATATGATGGGAAAATAATGAGCTGGGAAATAAGAAAATAAGACATGAACACTTAATGTGAAGGCCTTGAGAAAAGACAACTAAAACCTAATAATGTTCTGTACTCTGTGTGATATATTTTACCATAATATATATTATGGTGTGTGATATATTTGATATATGATATATGGTATCATATACCATATACCAAATATATTTGATATGTGATATATGGTATGTGATATATTAATATGTGATACATTTTACCATAATAGAAGAAATGAGACTTTAGGAGATAGCAATAAAGAAGAGTTGTGATGATGTAAAGGAATTGTGATAAAAAATCGCATTATTTGCAGATAATATGATTTCTTCACAGAAAGCCTACCTAAATAAAAAACAATTAGACATCATAAGAAAACTCGGCAAGATTTATTGATGAAAACCAAATTTAAACAATCAGTACTGTTTCTCTACACCAGCACTAACTAATCTGAAGGTATAATAACAAATTGTATTCTTAGCAATAAAATTTGTAAATATATCTAGACATTTACATATTTAAGAATATGCAGATCTAGATACTGAAACAATTAAAATATTAATAAAGAATTTAGGTGATTTTTACGCTCTCGGGCAAGATACCACTATATTATAAAACTGTCAATTACCTCAAATAATCCATAAATTAAATTTTCTGCCAATTAGCATATTTTTTGGACTTTAAAACTTGACAAATGTATTATAAAAATCATAAGAATAAGAAATATAATATATGTCTACTTTGAAAAACAAGTGAAAATGAGTGACTCATGACTGCTATTATACCAAATACTAACATAATATACCACATATATACTAATATCAGTCATTATAGTCACTCATTTATACTATGATTTTTTTTTTTTTGAGTCAGGGTCTCACACTGCCTCCCAGAATGGAGTACAGTGGCGTGATCTTGGCTCACTGCAACCTCTACCTCCCAGGTTCAAGTGATTCTCATGCCTCAGCCTCCCGAGCAGCTGGAATTACAGGTGCCCTCCATGACACCTGGCTACCTTTTGTATTTTTAGTAGAAACAGAGTTTCACCATCTGGGTCAGGTTGGTCTCGAACTCCTGAGCTCAAGTGATCCACCCACTTCAGCCTCCCAAAGTGCTGGGATTATAGGTGTGAGCCACTTCACCTAGCCTATAATTTTTATACTATAACAACTATAATGAATTCTGTATCTGTTGGTGGAAGATCAGAAAAAGGTCAACAGTACAAACTAGAAATATCAAAGGCAAGTGTAGGTATTTATAGGATTTGTAAACATTATTATGGAAACTTCTAAAGAGATAGAATAATAGAAAAATAAAATAAGAAACTTCTATGTCCCCATCTCATTGTCATCCAAAATTAGCAGGGTTGCAAAACAGTGACTCTCTAATTCTTTCATTTCTTTTTTATTCATTAGTTGGAATAGTCTATAAAATAAAATTTTAACTTCATATAGGTTCTCATTTAATCAAATGAATACAATAGAATAGAATATAATTTATTGTAATACAATATAATACATTGGAAAATCATTTGAATATATCTTACCCTTATTTATTCATTTAAAAACTTATAAAAGTAAATATCACAGACATGATCTGTACATTAGCTCTGATTCTATTATGACCCTAAACCCATCCTCACTAGAAAATATCATCTGGAGAAAATGTATCTAATGGAGTGTGTCATCTTCTGCAGATTTGCTAGTAAGAAAAAAAAAAAAGATTGAGGATCACTGATACAGCATAACATCCCCATCTTACAACATGAAAACAACTACCCAGAAGCAACCTCAGCTTCTGCAGCTACTTTATAAGCCTGTATTTAGAACCTGAGGCTTCTAGCCTCCAATGGTATGCTCCTTTCTTTTTAATTTGTAAAAACTGCCTTTTTGACATGGCCTATGCGCTCCTTAGTGCTTCTAGGGGAATACTTAGCAAAATGAAGAGATTGATAAATTTACCAAGGATACCGTAACAAATCAATTGGTAAAGAAGAGAGAAATTTGTTATAGCCTCCTTCTCTACACCTATTTCAAAATTTGTTTTGTTTTGTTTTTACCATGGAATGCCTTATTCTTTCTTCACTTTTGAATCCTTGATTGACAGTCTTTTTCTTCCAGCACTTTTCATATATCATTCCAGTACCTCTGGGCTCCCTGGTTTCTGATGAGACATCAGTTGTTAATCTTACTAGGATTCCCTCATAATTAGTAGTGTCTCTCTTTCTGCCTTCAAGATTCTCTTTGTTTTCCAACAGTTTGATTATGATGTGTTTAGGTATATAACGTAGGATTTATCTCACTTAGAGTTTGCTGAATTTCTTGGATGTGCAGGTTAATGCTTTTAATCAAGTTTAAAAAGCTTTTAGCCATTATCTCTTGGAACATTATTTCCACTATTGTCTCTTTCTCCTCTTTTTGGGGATTTCCTTTAGGTATTTGTTGGTACACTTGATGTTGTTCCACAGGTCTCTGAGGATTTATTCATTTTTTTCATTTTTTTTTTTTTTTTGAGATGGAAGCTCCCTGTCACCCAGGCTGGAATGTAGTGGCACAATCTCGGTTTACTGCAATCTCTGCCCCCAGATTCAAGTGATTCTCCTGCCTCAGCCTCCTGAGTAGCTGAGATTACAGGTGACCACCATGCCTGGCTAATTTTTGTATTTTTAGTAGAGATGAGGTTTCACCATATTGGCTAGGTTGGTCTCGAACTCCTGGCCTCAATCCATCTGCCCACCTTGGCCTCTCAAAGTGCTGAGATTACAGGCATGAGCCACCGTGCCCGGCCTCTTCATTCTTTTCTTCTGTTCCTCAGGCTTGATAATCCCAATTATCCTATCTGAAAGAAAGGTGACTCTTTCTTCTACCAGTTCAAATTTACCATTGTTCCCCTCTAGTAAATTTATTTTTTCCTTTCAGTTTTTATACTTTTCAACTCGAAATTTCTCTTTAATTTTTAAATATGCCTTCTACTCCTTTACTGTTATTTTATATGTGGTTAGCCATTATTCTCATGTTTTCCTTTATTTCTTTAGACATGGTTTATGTTAGTTTTTGAATGGATTTATAACAAATTATTTAAAGATTTTATGTAGTAAATCATGCATTTATTTAGAGTACTAAATATATGCTTCATGAGAGGCTTTTTTTGACTGCTTTATTTTTTCTGCATGCATGACATACTCTTCTTTTTTTTGTGAATGCCACCACATTCTTTGGAATTTTAAATAAAACAGTGCGTAACACTTGAAATCAAAATACTTCTTCCCAGGGTCTTTGTTGTTTATTTTTGTTGTTGTTGTTTGTGTCTTCTGTGTGGTGATTTTACTGGCCTTGTTCTGTAAAGCCTCGTTTGTCATATGCAACACTCAAGTCTCTGCTCAATTACCTTTCTGTATGAACCGAAGTTTTTTTTAAATGTTTTGAACTAATAAATCTCCCAGCTTTTTTCCCTAGGCTCTGTGCGCATTAGAGTATATTTTGCCACTCCAGTAGGCAGCATACGGCTTTAACAACTCCTCTTTAGCCTTCACTTCTTGCTTGTATATAGCCTCAAGGTCAGTGAGACATGAGAGTTTAGGCCTTCTTTAGGTTTTTCTTCATCATGCACAAAGACCATCACAGGTGCATGAACTTCTAGATTTCTTGGAATCTGTCAGAGCTCTTCAAAGCTCTCTGAGGAAACTGTACATTTTTAAAAAGAAAAAAGGTTTTCATTTTAAGATCATTGGTCAACCTTTTAGACAACTGCTATTGCTGCCTTAGGAGCTGAGATGTTCAACAATTGCCGCTGATTTTTTCTGAGGAATGCAAACAGGATGGTGTCGTTTGCACAGAGTGAATTCTGAGTCAGGTCAAAGAAAAGCACAAAGATTGAAGCTTTTCAGGGAGCTCACAATTAAGTAAAATTGCTACAGTTGTCTGAGGACGAGCTGTTAGGCAGTTCCAAACCTGTTCTGCTCTCCCCGGTGGCTAGAAGACTGCTTGTTTTCACAGCTCCCATCATTGTTAGGCTGTTGGTATTCAAGGCGACAGCAGTTAGGAGAAGGAGATGGCAACAGAACAAGTTAAAATGCTACAGAGCTTACTGTTCTTACTGGGATTCAGCCATTTTTGTTGAATAAATGTTTACCAGATTTTTGAAAATTTTTGGTTAATTTCCAAAGTCCTAAAAAATGAATATTGAAAATTGTTGCCATTGTTGTCATTGCTCTTGTGAAGGATTATATTTTCAGAGATGGGTACTCCACCATTCTGGATTTGCTTCTTTATTTAAAAATTAAATGTATAATCAATATGGACCTATGAATGAATAGAGAATTCTTTTGACATTGGTGTTCAGAAAAGTAAGTTATGTGGAGAAACATTCAACTTGTTTCTTATATGACACCATGTACAAAAGTGATTTATGTTTGTTTTAAGAATAAATACGAAGGACAAAGTATTCAGTTAATATATAGTATATATACAGATGTATTTGTAATCTAAGGGTAAGGGAGAAATATATAAAATTCCCAAAGCACAACCTTAAGGTAAATCTATGACAATGATTAAATAAAATAAAGATTTTTAGTACAATGAAGCATCCCAGGAATACATATGCCAAATAGATTATAAATTTGGAAGAAGTGTCTATAATTTCTAAAACCAGTAGGTAATATATAGGATATCAAGACATTTTGTGCAATTTGGCAAGAAAAGAAGCTAGTGTAATATTAAAATTGCAAGTAATGTGAATAGAAAATTTGTAGAAGCGGAAATCCAAACAATAAACACCTTAGAATCCAAAGAAACAGAAATATCAATGAGAAATGACATATGGTCATTTGAGCGGCAAAATCACAAAGTAAGATGAAACCATGTGTTAGTGATCATGTGAGCATATGGTAATTCTTATGACTCACTGGTATAAGTGCTGATAGATGTAACTGTATTGATGAAGAATCTTTTGAAACTTGCTCAGATTAGGTGACTCATGTAATATTTTTCAGATAGTTTGCTTTGGTTGTATATGCAAAAGGAACTCCCACACAGGTGCATATGGAAACAAAAATGTAGTTATTCACTACGGTGTAGCTAAATATTTTGGAGAAAAATTATTCGAGGTTTATATTTGCAAACTTATTTATGTGTTAAATATACATAGGAGTAGTAGAGGAATGGAAAGCTGAGAATTTTGGTCAAAAGTTGGCTGGATGTTTACATTATCTTATTAGAAAAGGAAAAGCATAGGCAAAAGACAAGGAAAGCGGTGCATACATGTACTGCATTGTGCTTAGGAAATGAGCTGTATGGTTCTCTACTGTAACTAAGTGAGGTGTTAATACAATCGTGTGCAAAGAAGAGATGGACTTTATCTAGACAGATAAAATATAGAAAGAGAAGGGTTAAAGGAGAAGGGACAAAAACAGAAAACTAAAGAATTAGAATCAGAGGAAAGATGCCTGTTAAAAGAAGAAAGTTTTCACCTTTTCTGTGTCCCCAGAGAAATTTATAGATTTCTCTACTACAGTACGTCAGTTCATTGCTGTAATTATTTGTATATTATGATCTTCTCATCTGCACTGTAAAGTATTCCAGGGAAGAAACTGTATTTCTTTGTCTGTATAGCCACAGTTTCTGGTATAGTGGCTGACACATAGTTGGTTCTCAGTAAATCTTGGCTGAGTTAATAGATTGCCTGATCATAGAAAAGATGCCAGACTGAATCTGTGATTAATGTCTTGTAGTGAAAGCTTTTGATTCCCATATAGCATAACTTTAACAACCTGCCCCTGATCCTGTCTCTAAGCTGTTGTGTTTGCAGGCTAATGGTTTACAATTAGCCTACTATCTTCACCCTTGTCTGGAGACTTACCATTAGTTTAAAGGAGGCTCACAAATGTTATATACTCACTCTGGACATCAGTTTTATTATTTGAAAACAATGAGCAGCAATGGTTAACAGATAGTGCTGCCAGAATAATTAATATTAAATTTATAAGATTCACAGGTATGCCCAATTTAATTATACACAGTATAATTTGTACAAGCATGCACAGCATCCCAACCATAAGTGGTACATATTATGTCTAGAGAAAGAATTGTTTCTAAATTAATATAGCCTTATTAAAGATTCATGACTTTAAGGAGAAAATATTATGTTTTTTCATAATTGGTTTTCCACTGAAAGAATTCTTCAATTTTTGAAAATATAGAAATTATATTGATTGCAAATCTGTTTTATTAGAGAAGCAATATATCATTTATTATGCAGAGTTTGTGAAACCAGCTAATATTAAAATGTTGGAAAAGTAGCATGACAAACTGCAATTTCTTTACTGCTCTCCACTCAAAGCAATTAATGTATTCAAATAGGTTAGAAAAACTTTCTGTTATCAGTTGAAATATTTCATCATGCTACCTACCTACCATAATAGTTCAAGATGCTGAGAGGCACTTAAATAGCAACCTGGATTGTTGAGAGTTCTGTTAATTATTTTATTTGGCTGTCAGTATGCAACTCATATTTCAAGTTTCTAAATAGAAAATAAAAACAAAACTGTAAGCAGGATAGCTTTAGAATACTGCAGTGATACTGCTAAGTTCCAGGTCAGTCAGTAATAATTTCAGGGAAAAAAGAGTTATGTACAACAACATTTTTTTCCTTTCCTATTTTTCTTTCTTTTTTAAATTTAGAAGTCAGGCTATTGAAATTATTATTTCTTTAGGAGTAGAAAACTATTGTTACGGGTATCAGTGATGTTCCAGTATTTGTCACTTTGGCCCTTTAATACCTACTTCAATTATGCAAGTATTTATTTTATTCTTGATGAATGAGTCTCAGTAAAGAGGAATCATGGGCTCTATGGAAAGAACAGATTGAAAATTTCAGATTCACCGAAGTAGTCAAATTGAACTTACCATTGGATTAAGTATTTGTTTTACATCAAGGATAATATTAAAATTCAGAATCAATATTGGTGTTGCAGCATAAAAACTACTGAAAATTTAAATTGAATATATTATTTTAAAATAAATGGATATAATTTTTCATTATAAAGTCAGTCATCTTTCCGTGACATTGTTTGAAAATTATAGTATTCTAAAATAATAGATTTAAGAAAAAAAATAAGACAATGAAACTGAGTTATAAATGCCAGCTCTTGAAACAGAAGAGTGCTACAAAATATAGAAGACTTTTATAGAGAAAAGCTAGAGATACACATAAATGAAGAAAAGCATTCAATTACACTTGCTAGTCTATCATATAACTTTCTCAGTAATTAGATTTTGTGAACCCAGTACAATATCTTAAAATAAGTATTTCTTCATATGTGGCACTTTTCTGGGAGCAATAAAAATATGAAAGAATCAAAATATATATAAATATTCCCTCTCTTTTAGGATATAATCACATTTCTCAGATAAATGTAGGGGGTTAGGTTTAAAAAAGTGAAGAACAATTTAATGTGACAGAGAATAAAACAACTTCTTGTAAACCACATAGGACAAGTTTCAGTGCTCAAGTTCTGGTAGTGCAAATTCATTTAATGTCCCCAGAGCCAGTTCCAACAGAGTTGACACCAGAATGATTCAGAAGTTAATCCCTGTATGTACTCACTATGGAGATTCTAAGCCTGGATGATATCCAGAAATCTTTTTTTTTTTTTTTAATTTTTTTGCGCCCCACCCCCACCCCGTCTCCCAGAAATCTTATGTTTCCTAGACATATCGCTGTCTCAATTTTGAAGAAGAAATATCAAAATTCATATAAATACTGGGAATTCAGCAAAGGACATATATAAGTTTATTCTCCAGTTGGAAAATAAACTTATGATTGGAAGTGACATAAGACAATATTAAGTAATTTTATTAAGATAATGCATATTATGTCACCAAATTATTTTCCTATAATTTTGATAGAAAAAATTTCATCTGTAAATTTCCTGTAGGTATAAACCTAATTCATGATTAAGTTTATATGTAGTACTCTTACAAAATGGACAGCCTGCATCATCTCTGTCTTTTTCTTGTGTTGAGTCAAAGAATTCAGAATAAATACTATTATGGCCAGTAGTAATAAGAAATAATGTAATTTAAGAAATCTTCTCTAATTGCATAGCATGTAAATATGTATCTGAATATATGTGAAAATACATGTGTGATGGTTTTAAAGTGGCTATGGGTAATTTGAAACTTATAAGTGACATTATATGAGTTCTGAGACTAGGCCCTAAAAGGCAATGCAGTTTTCACCTGGATTTTTGAATCACTGGCTTTGGGTATATTTGCTCAGTATGTTTCATCTTGAAACCAAGTCTTCATGATAGGTGAGATCAAGCCACATGAAGATATTATGTCTCTGACTGAGAGATCCAAGTAAGCCCTTAGAGTCATTCTAGTTAATGAACCAGATATGGGAATAAAGAAGGCTCCCAATTTCAGCCTCCAGGGGTTTTAGACATTACCAGCTATGATGGGGCAGAGACAAACCATTTCTTCTGGGTCCTGTTAAATTCCCTCACTTACTACTCTTTAGCACAGTAAAAAGATTGTTGTATGATGGCATGAAATTTGGAATGGTTTGCACATAATAATTAAAATAATATGTGCATTTAATGAGTTTTAAAATTAAAATTAAATGTTAACTCATTTCTGTATTACAAAAAAGGTATAAGCCTACTGTTATAAACTCCAAATCATTTGAAGACTTTTTCTGAAATTAGAAATAAAAATTTATTCATTTATGTATAATTCAAGGCCAAGGCACCCTTTGAAGTGAAGACACTTATATGGATTCGTTAGTATTATATAGTTAGAACTCTGTAATCTAGAAACAGAAAAGACAAGACAATCTAACAACTCCCCAAGGGGGAAACACATCAAGGTATTAGAAATTTAACATTAAAATAGAAATTTGTAAAATGTTTTATAACTAATGAAAGAGCTCTTTCATCTAACAATGATCAAAGTGAAAATACTAAATTGATATGAATTCCAATATCATTCTCATTTCTATCTTTAATTAGCAATATTTAAATAATCCTTGGAGGGAGAGCCTAGTGAAGTAAATTAAGCATCTGTGTGTGGGTGTATGTGCACTCAAGGAAACAAATGTTTTACTAATGAAAAATAGTAACAAAGTAGAAAATATAAACATATATAAAATATGCATTATAATTCATGTTATAAAAGAATTGAATGAATGATCTGATACATAATACATGTGGACTTGAAAAGTTTAATGAGTATGAATAATTGTGACCTCTCTAGGGATGTGACTTTTAATCTGAGACCTGAAACACTGAAGGAAACCAGCTGTGCAAAATTCCTGGTGAAGATAATTTCAGTTGGTGGTCTATGAAGCACTAAAGCTCTTCCACAAGGAAACAAACAAACAAAAAAAACTAATTCTATATCTTAGTCCAAGGAGAATGGAATAGTAGCTTAGTGAACACTAGTGAGATAATGCATATCATATATTTTGTGATCATCCGATCTAAAATTAGTAACTATGCTCATTTTTTACTAAAGATGTGCATTCAAAGGCTGCGACGCAGTGTTTATAATGCCATTAATATTTACAGAAAATCCATTCTTGCCATTTTAGATATTGACTTGGAATTGTTTGTATTGGCTGATTTCGTACTCTAAAATACACACGAGGGATTTTTTTTCAAGTGGCATCGTTAATATACCTTCTGTAATGTATTAAACAGAAAACAAATTCTTCAAAAGGACAAGAAGCTATATAGTAACAGATTTGTAGAGACCATGACAGCTGCTCCCTAGGGCACTTTTTAATCAACACTAATTGGGAAGGAAATTTACTGCTGAGTAAAGGGCATCTTTTACATGAAAGTAGTCAACTGAGGTATTATCTTCTATTCACTAGAAAGCAGTAAGTGTTCTAAACTTTCACTTAAACTTTTTCTTTAAAAGACACGTAAGTTTCTAAATATTTCTACAACTTCCTCAAAGACAAGAAACAGTGAACATGAAATCAATAATTTGTAGAATGTGATTTTAATTGATAAATTTTATTTCTTTTCTTTCACTCTACAAATTCCAAGTATATGTAAACAAACAATGTTACTATTTCTTCAAAATACGCTCGTTACAAAACACATTGGAATATGGAACTAAATCAAGGAAGTATTTTGAGATCTCAGAGTCGTGATGTGTGTGCTTTTGTGCATGTTTTGTATGCATTCTAATTTTTTAACATGCATATTTTTATTAACAGTCTTTAATAATGACAAACTAAACCAAAATAGTTTGTCATTATCATATATATAATTAAAGTTATATGGAACTATTACTTATTTATTACCTATTACTTTAATGTCCATAAGAAGTTATATAGTAATTAAGTAGTATGAATTAAAGTTCTATGTAACTACTACTTATTTATTATCTATTATGTTATTGTCCATAATGAAGTAAGCTCTAAGTCAAATTGATCTCTCCCTCTGCCTGGCTCTCAGTCTGTCTTCTCTGTTTTGTGCTACAGTCAACATGATTTCCTTAAATTTCATGTCAGATGATCAGATCTTGTGTTGTCCCTGTTGTCAGTCTTTTTTTTTTTAATCTTTTGTACTAATTATTCTTGTTAAATTAATCTTTATGAAATCACTTGGTCCAAGACACTCTCCTGTTCAATAAACCATAAAAGTACATTATTGCTATTGAATTATGTCTTACTTTAAAGTCCTGACATCCAGCAAACTTAGAAAAAAAAAATCCTAAATAACTTTCTGCTATATTCAAACATGAATTCTACTTTAGCTAGAAATGTCTTATTATTCTCTTTTTACTATAAACACATGTTCTAAGGAAATCAAAAGAAGTAAATTCCCATGTCTCTTTTTCAAGGAAGGTTACAATCCTTACATCTGTCTCGCACACATGGAAATGTATTTTAAATATATGAAATTAACTTTCCATTGGCATGTGTGTTTGACTTTTCTCCTTTATGAAATACTATACTTAACTGAATGCAAAAGATATATAGGTATACTGAAAGACAAAAGTAATCATTCCTTCTATAAGGCTGATCTCTCTTCTATGGTGTATATAATATTCCTGATAATTTAGCAAAGCAACTCTAGGAAACATGACCTACTTGAAAATGAAATATAGAAGTACCTCAAAGATGTTATAAGGTAACCATTCATTTTCTACTTTTCACCCTTTATTTTGTGCTTCTCTCTTCCGCTTAGAAGTACTGTCTCTAATTTTACTGATCCATTGAATTCTCTGAAAGATTTTCAGATGTTGATATCTCTGTAGTGTTTAGTTTTACCCTATTGTTTGATTTTGATCATTCTTATTGCCTTGGATGACTCATCACTCAAGCTTCAAGTCTGTAAGATACCAATTCCTGAGTGTTATAGAATTGTTATATAGTAACAGTTATAACTGTAATAGAACTTATATTTCTTACTATCAGGTAAGTTTATGTGGATGGTAAGAATTATAAATTCTATAACAGTTCTGTAACACTCAGGAATTGGTATCTTATGCTGTAGATATACCCAGGTTTTCTTTTGCTGTATGTTTTCAGATGTGCTCAGGTATTCTTTTTATCCAGCAAAGTTAAGGTATTAATTTTCTGGGGCTGATGAAATGGAAAAATTGATAAGATATTGATAAATAAGATAACATTAATGCAGAAAACATTCATTTGTCTATTCAAAATATTTATTGCATACTCACTGTGTGTCTAGCATTGTTTCAGTAAACAAAACAGAATAAACAGTTCATCTTCTGGATCATTATTCTGGAGGATAAAGACAGACACAAGAAAAATAAGATTACTATAGACTACCTCTGTCAGTGACAGAGTAAATATTTAAACAGCATGAAGGAGGGATACTACAGAGTTGGGATGTGTGTGAACATGTTTGATAGAATGACTATAGAGGGCCTAACTGAGAATGTGAGTTTTAAGTGAAACTGTGAGACAATATCCCTTAATATGAAGAATGGCTGTTGTACTCAAAGAGCAGCAAGGAGGAGGCTGAAATAGTTGAAATTGAAAAGGATGGAAAGAATAGGAGCTGAGATTGATGTGGCAATATGGATTCACGTCATGCAGGGTCATAAGTACTTTGGGTTTTACTATAAGGGAGACACAAAGCCATTAGGAGTATTTAAAGAGAAATAAAAGCATGATTCCATATATAATGTACATGTTAAAATTGGCAGCTGTGTTCAGAAGGATCAAGAAGGCTAAAACAAAAAACTGGATAAATGGTTACTATATAATGCAGACAAAAGATTCTGTTTCTAAAACCAGGAAAAGAATAGTAGACAGAGTGAAAATTGCCAAATTATAGAATAATTTTGTTGGATACTGTCCATCACGATTCACTGCACACTACATCTAGAAAATGAAAAATGGAGAGGAATCAAAGTTAACAAGATTTCGACCTAATTAACTGGAATAATGTTGTTGACATTAGCTGAGATGCAATGACTTTAGAAGGAGCTGCACTGGGGGGTTGGAGTATCAAGATATTAAATGATATGTATTAATTGTTGAAATAATTAATAAGAGAGAAACTCCAGAGTTTAAGAGTCTGGTCTGGAAATATACATTTCTGAGTTCATTAGCATCTGAATTGTATTAAAGCTACAATTCTAGTTAAAATCAACTAAGGAGTTCATGTAAACAGAAGAGAGTGAGTAAAGCATTAAAACTCTGGGTTATTTGACATTTATTAAGCAGAGAAGAAAACAGAAAAATACAGTAACAAATACTTTCCAAAGTGGAAGAAGAAAAGCCAGGTGGCTGTGGTGTCCAGGAAGCCATGAGGAAAAAGGGTTTAAGATGAAAAGAGTAATCCTCTCCGACAATCAGGTAGGTTAAGTATTGAGAAATAACTACCCTTTTAGCAACCTGATGATCATTGGCAACTTGGGAAGAGCAATTTCGGAGTAGTGATGAGAATTGGCTATTCTTCATTATTACTATTATTTTTAATTAGTTTAGAATTGATTCTTTCCTCCAAGAAGGAGCAAATTCTGGAACTTCCTAATCACTCAATGATTCTTTTTTTCTATTACCAAATATCTAAATATCTAATGATCCTTCCTATTTGGCCATAGACAGCTTTACCTTCAATCCCCTCTCTAACTACTTTTAAAATGAAATTTCTGATGCTTTATTTTTGTCACTCATTCTGAAATATAAATTGGTTTTTCCATATTGCCCCATTATTTGAACTATGAAAATTAATATAATAATTATCTCAACAATTAATGATAGAGACTGGCTTTTTATTTATATCTCTCCCCCACCCAATGGAAGGAGATTCTTCTTGCTCTTCTGAACAGAGCTGGGTATTATTTTGTATTTGCTCAAAGGTACAACTTAGTTACATAACGTTATTACACTGTACATGTAAATTCTTTATACATAGAGCTAAACTAATTGGGAGCTAATGATAAAACTTTAAATAAATGAATATAATTCGAGTGATGCTAAAAATATTTAAAAGATATATTTATAACTTTCTAAACATTTGATTAAATGCTACTGCTTAATCACAATTAGTAAACCTATAACAGAAGAAGAAAATGTAAATTTTATACTCAATACGTAACTGAAAGAATTAAATTCTAGAAGCAGGATTTATTGATGATTCATAGAAATCAATCTCTTTAAAAGGCATTTAAAGGACATAAGCAAGTATTGTGGTTACCCAAGACAAAATTAAGCATAAAAACATATTGCCTCTGAGGCAGAACAAAATCACGCTTGCAGGGAACAATATTGCAGAGTCACAGCATGAGCCATGAATTCTATTTCAGGGAAGAGACTGAGAAAAAGAAAAACACATTAATAATAAGTTTCTGTCCATGATCACAGAAATCTAAATTTCCTGGCTTGGATATGTGAGATGGAGTAAGAAAACTACACATGCTATAAGTTTTCTGAAAGCTAACTGGTATCAAGTTTCCACTATTAAATGACCTCTTACATATCTGTTTACTTTAAAAATAAAGTAATTATTATGATTAAGTGCTAAGACCATTTTTTCTCCCTTCATTAATTTGGAATAGAGATAATTCTATTGTTTTGCATCTTACAAGTCATAGAGGAAGAAAAATTGTCATTTAAAATGTGCTCATGGTAGTATTTGAAGTAGCATAGTAACAGATTTTTGTAATAGCAACTAATCTTTTGTCATTTATTTTTCCTTTAATGTATGTGTTTGTGATACCTTGTCTCCCTCCCCTGTTTCCTGTACCTGTATTGGTTTAAATCAGAATACGGGTCTGAATTAGTAGTTTCTCTTAAACCATGCAGAAATTATATCATATGGCTGAACTGGTGCATGAATAATTTGGACTATACCTCAGCCACTGGAGTGTACTACCCTGGAGTATTTAGTCATCCAACAATGTAATCAGTTCTGGGTCTGAAAGCCAGCCTACTTTCCAATATGGGATTTTTATGTTGCTGCACATTTCATTATTGTGTCATCTGGATTGCTTTACTATTTTTTTACAAATTCCTTAAAAGCACACTTTTTTTTTGCTCTCAGTTAATGAAAAAAGCAAAGGCATAGTAATATCCAGAAAATGCAGCTGAATACACATAATCATCATGAAACTTCACACTGTGATATATTATCTTTGATGCCATACAGCAGATGTACTATATTTAGTTTTAATATCTTGGAAACCGCATGGATTCAAATTTGTGCATTCGTCAGTCCTCATAGGAAACTATTTCTTTTTCCATAATTTTTCTCTTTTCACATTTACAAAGGATATATTCTCTCTTTTTATCTCAAATGCTCCTTTTTGCTATGAGTTTCTACCAATGCTAGAAAGTTTCCGTTGAAACCTTTCTGAAATTCTGAATTCATACATCATTTTTTTTCCTTTTATAAAAATATTCTGTTTAAGGCTTTAAAAATGTTTTTACACTTCAAAATTATTTTATTTATTTAAAGACAGAAAGTCTTTCTGGACAAAATTTTACTTGGGGCTTCCCTCATGGAATTACCATTCAGGTTTTAATTTACCGTCTTCCATGCTGGGGTATTTGATCAATTGAGTAAGCAGTTTTCCTTAATGTCTCTGAGGATCTCTATGCTTATTATAATTAGCTGCTTTGGCACCAATTTTAGGGGAGAATTGCTCCTCTATAGCCTCCTTGATGTTGAAATTATTTCATTATTGTGTCATCTGGATGGCTTTACTATTTTTTTACAAGTTGAAAAGTACACGGCATGACCTTAGCAGATGTCCTGAATTCGTTCTATTATTTTTGTGTTGTGTTCCATCTCTTTTTATTCATACCAACTAAGGAAACATACTAACTAAATAATAGGACACTTTAATACAAAATATCACTTTCTGTCATTTAATAGTAAAGGTGTATTGTAAGATGTGTAAATAAGCCTAACTGCTAGCTTCCCTTTTTCTTTAAGTCTTTCAAAGTTTTCATAGTCACTATTACTATCACTTAACGATGAAGACAACTTCTAATACGAACAAACTTTATTCTAAAAGAATAGCATCTACAACCATCTTGACAAACCTGACAAAAACAAGCAGTGGGGAAAGGACTCCATGTTTAATAAATGGTGTTGGGAAAACTGGCTTGTCATGTGCAGAAAGAAGAAACTGGACCCCTTCCTGTCACCCTAAACTAAAATGAACTCCAGATGGATTAAAGATTTGAACGTAAAACGTAACACCATAAAAACACTAGAAGAAAATGTAGGCAAGACCACCCAGGACATAGGCATAGGCAAGGACTTCGTGACTAAAACACCAAAAGCAATGGCAACAAAAGCCAAAATAGACAAATGGGATCTAATTAAAATTCAGAGCTTCTGTACAGCAAAAGAAACCATCATTAGAGCGAACCAGCAACCAACAGAATGGGAAAAATTTTTTGCAATCTACCCATCTGACAAAGGGCTGATATCCAGAATATACAAAGAACTAAAACAGATATACAAGATTTTAGCTACACAGTGTTTTATAAAGTGAGAATACAGTTTTTTTTTAAAAAAAATCTATATTTTTATTACTTGCTATGAATGATTGTATGTATATTACTTGAAAGGGGATATCTATAATTTTATAATCTCCATTCACATCAAAACATACATTTTCATGTTTTTAGATTTTATTCTACTTGTTTTTGAGTCACTTTCAATTCAAATGGCTTTTTAATTTAATCTGTTTTATTCTCAATATTCATTTAATATTTATTATTTTATTAAGAAATTATTTGGTACAAGATTTTAAAAAATGCAGTTTTGAGGCCTTGGCGGGAGTTGGCCAGTTTCACTTTTTGAGCATTTGAATACATCCAGCCACAACCACCTTCCTTTTATAAGCAGCTTTCACATTCTAGGTCCACTGTACATGCATCCTAATTACCCCAAGCCAGGAACCAGACAACTAGGAATAGCACTTATTCCTGTAGGCTGAGAAGTTACATTAGTCAATCCACGGATAGCCTTCAAAACCTAACTAGCCCCACCTCGTTTGCCATAAATAAGCTGCCTCTGTGGCTGCTGTCTGTTATTACCTTGTTTTGCGGGTGCCACCTGCATTCATTTCTATCTGACCTTTTCCCTATTCCCATCTGTAAGTAACAGAGTTCTACTCTTCATCTTCTCCAGTGGCATTGTGGTATGTCCTGCCATTAAAAGAATCTTTAAATCTTATATAACACTTTGGAATATATTTCCAGATGAATTTAGAATTACCTAGCATTTGAATTTTGCACAGGATGTTATTAAATGCTTTCATTCTACACAAATAGCGTAAATAAAAAACAAATCATTAGGTAAATATGTATAAATTTTGCTAGGAGATTATAAAATTTATTGTGCTTGATGAATTTACAGTCAAATGATAAAAATATGTTATTTTTCCATGTATCTTCTTTACACATGGTCTTAAATTCCCACATAGTTAAAATATATTTTATATTTTAGAGATATTTTTAGAGTACCTTAAAATTAATTATTGCCTGGATTTTCATTTCAAAAGAAATTTTGACAGATTAGAAAACCTGCTACAGAGGATGTGTAAGATAATAAGGGATTAGGAAATGAGCATAGAACCTGGTTCAGAAGCTACCACTTTTATGGGAAATTCCTGTGATTCAGGAGGTTGCCTTCACATGAATGAAAAGTAAAATCAGGATAATGTTAACAAAATATAGAGCAAAGTTTATATTTTATTATGCAAGCCCCACCACCCTTTATTTTAACTAGATTATGCCTTTACTTGAGCAGTCTTTCAGGTTCATTCTACTGGATCAACAGATGGTACAGTAAACTTTTGGTTATTCTGAAGCTCACAATTGAATTTGAGAATTTGTATCAGGTTTCCCCTCACTCTAGACTTTCCATGAACTGTTAAAACCTTCATGGTGGTTGAGGCAACACAAACATTTACTGAACACTGAAAATCTGTTCTTTATTTTACCAAATACAATTCCATGGTTCTCTTTTTTTTTTAGACAGAGTCTCACTCTGTCACCCAGGCTGAAGTGCAGTGGCACAATCTCAGCTTACTGCAACTTTTGCCTCCCAGGTTCAAGTGATTCTCCTGCCTCAGCCTCTCCAGTAGCTGGGATTACAGGCATGTGCCACTACCCCTGGCTAATTTTTGTAATTTTAGTAGAGACGGGGTTTCACTATGTTGGCCAGGCTGGTCTTGAACTCCTGACTTCAGGTGATCCACTCACCTTGACCTCCCAAAGTGCTGGGATTACAGATGTGAACCACAGTGCCAGGTCTTTTTTCGTTTGTTTGTTTTTACTTAATCTTTAGAACTACCCCCAAAATGAATAGCGTGACCTATTTGTTAAATTTCAATGCTTAAGAAGAAAACCTGCAGGCCAAGAAATGATGTAAGAGTCTCAGTCTTTTGAAAGGAGACTGCAGTCAGTGGAAGCTGGTTCTATTTTTAGGTGTAAGTCTGAATTAGACATGTGATCCTGGTAAGTCGTTTTGTTTCTATGCTACTTGGTGCTTTTAGTAGCATTGTTGAATTTTGAAACAGAAAAGCTCCAAAATTATTTCTGTTCAAAAATTATTTTATCTCATGCCAATTTTTAATAATTAGTTTAAATCAAAATACTGAGTATTTTAAGAGATTTTCTTTTATTCTCCAAGCCAAAATAGACAAATGGGATCTAATTAAACTTAAGAGCTTCTGCACAGCAAAAGAAACAATCATAGAGTGAACCAGCAACCAACAGAATAGCAAAAATTTTTTGCAAGCTACCCATC